>JAPPVO010000031.1:97903676-98163676 GCA_030407325.1 Camellia japonica
GCGCGCGTTAAACAGTTTAGACTCTCGAGATCTCTTTGATCTCAAGTTTCACGAGTGCAATGTGAAACGTAGACGAGAGTCCAGATTTGGCAACTTTTATTGAAAATCCATTTTATTACAATTTTGTCAAAAATGGACTGCGTCATCAGATCTCAGAGTCGCCACCTAATATTTTTGGAAAATTAGGAAACCCATGACTCGTGCCAAGGCCACTGTTCGTCGTAACCAAGGATGCTTGGCTCGGAACCTTAGGTATGAGAAGGGAAGGTCAATAATGAGCACCCCCGCTTACCTGATCAAAGATCGGCCTCTACTAAACCATGATATGACTTTTTATTTTTTCTTTATATGTTCATGTTCTGATTATTAAATAAATCCTAAAATTTACTATGTGAAGCATACAAGTATAGACTATGCCAACAATTTGATATCATACATTTTGAAAGAATTTTGACGATGTACAACCCAAATAAATTGAGTTTACAAGCACGAAAAATCAACATCATTCCAAATTAAGCGACACAACCTCCATCCACTGGCATTCATAGAGTTATATCACATAAGCAAATAGCCTCATGGTAGAATGCTAGACATAATAAGAAAAACACACACAAACGGGATGCTAAAGCATAAAAACTTACATGTTTGACGTCCCACGAACAAGCTACAAAACAAAGTTAGTAAAATATGCACGATCTTATATACAAAATCCTAATACAATTCACTCATGAGATGCAACTAAAGATTCGGCTTCTAAAATATGATATGTGAATCATCTCAAGAACATGAGGTAGTGCACATAATCACATAGGAATTGATTAAATCCACAAATGCAAACTTAGCCGAATCAAGATGCATGAAACATGGATGCAAAGCATGGATATAATGAAAGACAAAATATGATGCATATTCAGAGATAAAGAAAGCAAGTAAAAGAACGGGATTGAAAGAAGCGGGGTGGGGAATTATTACAACACTTGAAAGAATAATTACAAACCAAATTAGAGAGGGATGAGGAGAATATTACATCAAAATAAAAACCTCGCAAAACACTCAAAATAAAAATAAATAAAATAAAAGCTTCATGTTCTTTGGAATCGTCGGCAGAAATTGATCAACATTGGGAGATTACGCCATCTTGTTCGGAAGAAGCTAATCGACCGGCCAAATAGGTCGGCCGGCCAACTAGGCCAAGCAAAACCTTCCAAAGAAAGATTGAACTTCTTGATTCCCAAACTTCCTCTTGATCACCCTCAAGTGTAGGAAGTGTGTTCTCAAATTCTCAATTCGAAATTATGGAGTTTATGGTATGGAAAGTGGCTAACTCTCTAGTTTTTCTCACTTTCAATCACTAAGCACTCTTCCTTATGATCAAAGCAATTGATCTTTGGCTATATCAGAATTTTTAGAGTGGTTTTGGTGTATGGAAATGAGGAATTTCAGTAGCTATGGAAGGTATGGGGTGTATATGGAAGATAGGAATATTTTTGGCTCAAAAACTCAATTTTTCTCTCTTTTTTCACTCTTTTCTCACTCCTTTCTCTTCAATTTCGTGGTCTCTTTTTCTTTCTTACAATATGATCATTCTATATAGGCAATGAGGGAGAGTAAAGGTCAAAAAGAAGGTAGGAGACAAGGTGGGAGACAAGAATGTGATAGGAGGGCAAATTTTCAAGGTGGTTGCATGGGATACTCCTTTATGAATGCAAACAAAACCTCTTTTTGACAATGGGGGATGATTAGGTATAATGGAGGATGAGTGGATGCACTTGAATGGCTCAGAAAATAGGTAAATGGGTTGTCCCAACCGAACCAAAACCAAGAAAAAATGGGCTATTGTTGTTTTGGGCCGAGTCAACAAAATCTGCTTTTAAGTCCAACTTCAAATGGGCATATCTCCCCTATATGGACTTGGTTTTAGGCGGTTCTTGGGTCCAAATTGAAGCCCCATAAGTCTACTTTCCAATGGTGGTGGCCTCACATTTAAATTCCAAGTGTACAAAGAGAAATGCCTAATTTAGTGAAAGCTGTCTCGGGCTGGGTCAACAAAATCTGCTTTGAAGCCCAACTTCAAATAGGCATATCTCCCTTATTTGGACTTGGTCTAAGGTGGTTCTTGGGTCTAAATTGAAGCCCCAGAAGTCTACTTTCCAATGGTGGTGGCCTCACATTTAAATTCCAAGTGTACAAAGAGAAATGCCTAATTTAGTGAAGGATGCTCATTTCCTTCTTAATGATTTGATACTCATTCTTTTCCTAAACCAGTTTTCTTTCATCCCCTCCTATTTCCTTTAACTCCAAACCTATAAAGAAGATGTTTTTAAATGTTTTTCAAAAAAGTTCACCTCCCTTCCATTTATTTCCACTTTGTTCTTACTCGGTTTACTGAAAAGTGCAACATTTTAATCGAAATAGGAGCTTCGGGACATTGTAGAAACATTTAAAAAAAAACATATTTTGAAAAGAGGGTTTTAAGGTTTAAAATAGTTTGGCCAAAAAATGGGTGAAGGTTGGGATTAAAACTTAAATTCCATCTTTCTTACTGAGAATTTTGTGAGAAACACATTCTAATTGTCATCATCGGGTAATCTAAAGAAAGCGCCCAAGTCTTAGGGTCAGTCAAAATGGGGTGTCTACAGGCGTCGAAAAGACAGAGCTCTTGAAGATCCAGAGTCCTATCAGGGACAACCCGATCATACCATTCTTGCCACTCTGGTCTCACCGTGGGCCAGCAGCGATGGGGGCGGTTCATCCTCCAGCTTGCCCAGTCAAGACCACCTTCGTAGAGGAGACAATGGTCTTCTAGACCGGATATAGAGCTGGAAGCTCAGTAGGAATCTCCCTGATGATGGGCCCAAGTATATACTCTTGCTGCTCATGACGACGAAGAATGAAGATGCGTCCGTCAATGGCGCTTTTCTCACCAGCCTTGTACTTCTCGCACTCTGCGTCAATAAGCCTTTTCAAGGTTACAGACGGACTCGCACGCTCTACAACTGGTATTTTCAAAGAAGAAGAAGCCATTGATGGAGAGTTTTCTCAGAGGACGAAGTCGGGAAAGAGAGTAGAGAGGAAAGGAAGGTCGGTAGAGATGAAGGGTTTCTGCGATAAACAAATAGGTGAATTCAGGACACAAAATAAAAGGATTTTAAAACTTTTGTGTCTGAAAAATATACCCAGCTGTTTTACACGGACGAAATTCACGAAAAGTACTAAAAGTATGGGTGCGAAAGGTTTCCCTCAATATTGATAGTTTTGGAGGGAAACACATCTCAAATACTAATGTCAGCTTCGAAGAAAATATTTGGCTTCGAAGCCAAATTTTGGCGCCAAGATCCGATAACAAACAGCTTCGAAGGCAAGGAGTCGACTTCGAAGCGCATTCCATGCCTAAGGCTGTAAGAATATTCAAGTATTCATTTACTTCAAAAGGATTGAGGGCCTGTTTCAAGGTTTGTCAGTGATAGTAAAATCCTTCGAAGAAGAATTTGAAATACCTTAAGGTTAGAAATTGTTGTTCCAGGTGCCAGAACCAATAGTTGGTTTGATGGTATATAGAATGAATCACTTTTTTAGAGTAAAACAGTGCAGTTCTTAAAAGAGGTTTTCATATTTTTGAAAATATGGACTGTTTGATTGAAACAAAATTAGTTAAGTTGAAATCATTTGATTGTATTAACCATATGTTGGAGAACTGGATATGATCAAATCGAGTTTCGAAGGTCAGAATTGATAAATTCGAAGCTTTGATTCTAAGAGGAAACCAGAGAAAGTTGTTAATTACACTCTATAAGTTGGAAAAAAATCAATTTGGGTTTTCAGTATTTCATTAGGCATGATCGAATTGAGATACGAAGGATGAAATTGTTGGTTTTGAAGCCCTAAGTTTGTTTGACTTCGACAAATGAGGTAAAATCAAACCATGCCAAATAAAAGAAAATATCTTAAGCTTTATTAAGACAGGATCGATTACATCAGAGGCCTTGTTTAGGTACGTATTCAAGCTCATAGAAGTAAGGAACAGAGTAAATGACAAGATCATGGAATTTGGCCTAGCTATGGTCAATAAACTTTTGTTCCTTTTTTATTCTGTCTTCTATCTTCTCTAGGCTTGGCTGCTGAAGTTGATGTGCTCGTACTTGACAAAAGAGTTTTTCGGCCTTTATTTCAAACTCTATTTCTTTTACCCCTTGTTCCATCTCATCCACATCCAAGTCATCCCAGTATGCGGAGTCTTTATTCTTGAAGTCATCATATTCTTCGATGAGGTTCTCTGCTTCATACCGGGTATGAACTCGAAGGGCTGAAAGTTGGTTCAAAGATTGGTTGGTGGCCACAGAAGTTTGGTGCCAATGAAGAAACAATGGGAGTTGGTCCAAAAACATCTGGAGTTCTGCTTGGGCGATGGGGTTGAGGACATGACCCCGGGTCATAACATCACAAGCCCATCAAAAGTTCCTGAGAGGAACATCGTCCTCAAGAACATTGAAGGGCAAGTAAGAAAAGGCCGCGAGCAGAAGTTTTGGGCTTGTCGTCGCTGACTTTTGGTAGGAGGAGATGGAGGGTGATAGGAAGGAGAAACTAGTCCTCAAAGAGAGTAAGTCTCAGTTCCTCCATCCAGTGAGGATTTTACGGAATAGGAGGCGCAAGAGCTTCCATCTCGAAGGAAGGAGGAAATTGTGTGTTGTTGACAATATCAAGCCAGTCGGAAGAGCAAAGTTTTGCTTTCTGAGCTAAGGATGACGGGCTATACCCTTGGGCCTCTTCTGGCCGACGAGTGGCTTGTACTATCTTCGTAGGCATGGAAGACGTGTACCATGCTACAAGTAGGTTGTCTTCTAAACGACGTCGGCAGTCGATGGGTACATACGGATAAACTACCGAACTCCAAGCAAAGGGAAGGAAAGTTAGGGGATCAACAAATTCGACAAAATGATGATTGATTCGTTCTCTTAACTTAGATTCTTCAAGTTCTGGCCAGCTTCTCCAACTAGAAGCTCCAGAGGAAGAAGAAGCTGCAGCCTCGTCCCACGCAGAAGGTTTTGGTTAGAAGAAGAGCTCCCAATATCCATGTTTGCAAAATTTTGGGTTAAGGAATCATGGATAACAGGTTTGTAGTCCAAAGGTTGATAATTTGCAAAAGCTTCCATGACTTGAATATAGGAAGGTAGGTAAAGGTAGCCAATAAATGCATGGAGGTTCTTTCGAGGATGAACAGCATCATCGAATAACTCTTCGTATGCTTGATCAATGTAAGAGAAGATTGGCTTAGCCATAAAAGATGTATCAGTCTTTTCGAATACTAGAAATAAGTGGGGATGTTCAAAGGATTAGAGGAGAATTTAATGCAAATGACGAATGACGGTTGCATTTCTGGAAAATGCAAAACCCATACATGTTCTAAGACGTGGATACAATTCCTTGATCCACTAATATCACCAAGTATTGGGTATATTAGTGCGGGAGGTAATGTTGGCTATATATTTTGTATAAGCCAATTACAGTTCGACACGTGGCCGGACAGGGGCAATGCGGGGAAACAACTCAAGTCCTCAATCAGAATCACACACGTGGCAGTTAGTATTGGTTTTTGTAGATCTGTATAGCACTGGATCAGCAAAGAAATGTAAGATAACGTAGCTTCAACAGTTACTCATGTTTAAATTCAAAATCAAGAGGGAAACCTAACTATAGATATGGCATAGTGGAGCTAACTATAAGGCAACATAATCAGCGATTATGGAAAGGTGGTTCGATGGTTAGAAATGCAGTTCGACGGTTGCCATTGAGAAGTACAAATAGTAGAGAAGGCCCCAGAAAATGCCCCAGACTCAGATCCAGAAAACCAGTTTATATCTACTTTATTTTCTTTCAAGTTTTTTTTTTACATTTCTTGTTCTTTACGTTTCTGTACTTCAAATTCTTGCACTGCACTTCGTTCATAGGAATAGTTTCGAGTAGATTGTTGTTGTAAACCTCTACGATATTGATTTGGATTTTTGTAAGTCTTTCATTTTACTCAATGAAATATTACAATTGTCCTTCCTTTAATTATTGTTTACTTAATTTTCCTAAATAAAGTCATTAGTAAAAGTCCTATTCATTGAGGCTGAAAGAACTAAAACACAATCGTCTGATAATTCGTTGGCAATTAACATTCTGTAAGGATTGATTGATCCTTGCTGGCACGCTCACAATTACAAAAATAACCTTCGAAAGTCAAGAAGCCAACAGCTGTGCAAGAGGTGTCGTGAAAGAGATCGAGGAAGCGTATGTGGTCGGAGGAGAGTGATTGGATGGTTGTGCCCTTGTTATCGAATGGAAACTTGATGATGAGGACGATGATAGAGAGGCGGTCATCTCGGCCGACGAGGAGCTTTGCCATCTCAACCGTCGATGTGAGGTGGCCTATGCCTGGAGATGGGATGAACACCAGCTGTGCTTTGCTCATTTTGATTGGTTTGTTTTGCTTTCTCAAACCTGAAGGTATAGTATAACAGTGAGTGTCTTTATAATTTTACTAGGAAAGGTATTAGGTGCTTCCTATTATTATTGATAATAAATACAACAATCAACAAATTATTGAGTATTTTTACAATTATTTACTTAATTTCATCAAGCGATTGTCACTTTTTCTTTCAATATAAAAAATACTTTAAACAATTTTATTTTGTTACTTCTTTTAGACAGAAGTGGTGGATCATATGTTGATTACTTTTTTAAAAAAATAATCAACTTCTTAAACGAGATTTATGTAATGTTATCTTAAGATATAATAACTTCTCCGGACAGAAAAATATTTAATAATTACCTTAATGTAACTGTATGTGAACTGAAGTGGGAAACTGATGTCATGGCTTTGCTGGCATTTATCTAGTACACGACAATAATTACATATAATAATGCTTTGAGTTTTCCCTTGTTGGTTTCCTTGGGATGAATTTAAAAGTTCAGTTGGTTGATTTATGTAACGCCCTGAATTTGAAATATAAGTCATTCATTCACAAGTTCCATGAACATAAAGAGAAGATATATTTTTATTCATCAGAGTCTTCTTTACAAAACATATTGCATGTTAACAATAAAGTAAATGTCCTACGGGTTTACAGCTTTCCAAGTCATCACTTGGTTACAACAAATGAAGAGTTCTAACTCTATACATAAAAAGCCCTCGGCTTGGATTTACATTTAACACAAAATATAACTAACAAAACGGAGTCTTCAACTTCTAAACCTCCCAAGCTAAGACCTTGGAGGCGGCATATCACCTGTACTTGAAAAATGGTGTCCCAAGTAAGGTGAACCAATGCTCAGTAAAGATATGTTAAACAGTATATGAGAATTAACTAAAACATTAGCATCCGATAAATGTTCAATACATGTAAACTAGGTACATTCCTTCCATAACTGATCAACATTCACATCCATAACTCAATCCATTTCCATTTATTTATCCAAATCAATTCATTGACATAGTTCATTGATATCTAAACATTTCAAATGAGACTACAACTCATAATGTCAACACTTCAATTATAAACATCGTTCATACACTTCTATTTATTTGCCATTTTACAAACTACGTCAGAGGGAACCGGCATCCATATAGATATATGCTTTTGGGACTTTCACCTTAGACACTCCAGCCAACTTAATTATCAATAGAATCCATCCCCTTTCTCCTCCCACACAATGGAGTGCATCCCCTATGTAGACGTCCCCGAACGCCCCGGGAGGGTTAAGTCCCGTTTCGTTCATATTGGAGTCACTACAGTTCAAGGACTCAAATGTCACGGTTCTTAATCTTGAACCAAAGAGTCCAAATCCGGCAAATCGTTTTGAGAAAACAGATTTTTGAAAGAAGTGCCAAACATGGACTGCTTTGCCAGATACAGAGTCGCCACCTAAATGTTTTTTAATGGGAAATTTAGGAAACCCTGACTCGGTGCCGAAGGCCACGTGTCCGTCATCACCAAAGTTGCCTCGGCTCGGGAACTTGGGTACGATTGGGGAAGGTCACTTCGTGAGCACCCCCGCTCGCCCGGTCAAAGACCGGCCTCTACTAACCATGATATCTTATTTTGAAAACATTGTGCGTTCTTATTCTGGTTATTAGCCTAGATTTACTATGTGATGCACACAGCATACAAGTATAGACTGGATCACCTGAATTGGAACAAAACACTTCATGTTTGTTTGTTTGAAAAATGGTTTGATGGTGCTATCCGCAGGTAGGCTAAGACGTGGATTTTTCACCCTCGGGTGGGCTTTAGAAAACATGATTTTGTCACTATCTAGTGGGCTTAAAACAAACATTTGATGAATTGTCCCAATTCAAGTAACACAACCTTCACCCACAGGCATTCAAGGCAGTTATATCACATAAACAGTTAGCCTCATGGTAAGCATGCTGTTCATGGCAACACTCACACGCATGCAAGGATGCTAAAGCATAAAAACTCACCGAGTACTGCAAGTCAAAACAGAAACTCATTAGAAATCCATGCATGATCCTAGATACACAGAATTGCCTAATGCAACACATGCAAAAATGCAAACTATAGCAGGCTCGGCTATTCTAAACATGGCATGTGGAATGCTACAACTAACACGTATTCAATTTGGAATTGAAATACAAATGCAGTTTGTATGATGCGCCGAGCCCGGTGCGTGCAAAACAGATGAATGATGCAAACATGCTGTCATACTGTATGCTAATTGAAATATGCCCTAATCTAACCATCATAAGCAGGTAAATAAAAGGGAAGAAAGACGTGGGGTTGGAAGACATACATCACACTCACCCACACTTATTACAATTATGCCCTTGCGCAGAGGGTCCGAATAAATATACAGTCCCGAATAAAAGAATAGTACAGTCCAAATAATACAGTCCCAAATAATGTACAAATTCCTAATTAATTTACAAATTAACTAAGAAAATAATAAAACTGGCGTGCAAGCCAGGGACTGCCTTGATTCTGACGAATGATGTATGTTTGGGCTACCTAGCGCGGAAATCCACTGGAATGCCCCAATTAGCCTCTGTTTGGCAATTGTTCTTGGAAAGCGCGCCAAGCCTCGGAAGACTGTTGATTCTTGATTTTGCTGCAACAGAGAGCAGGAAAGGGGCATAGCAATGTATTTTCACAAATGTATGCATGCCTCGATCCTCGTGCCACCAATCACGCATCTCGATGCATGATGGCCGAGGAGTCGATTTGCACAACTCAATATAAAATGAATGCGTATGAAAATACAACAAAACCTAACTCCATCATGGATAATCCGGAGTGTCGGTGACTGGGGAATTGAGACACGTTCCGTCGCTCGGAGTACGGAACGTACCTCGTTTCCCGTGCCCGGGCTAACTCCTATCCCGAACACGATGCAATATGCATGATATGCATGAAATGCAACTAAGATACATCCTATCATGCAAAATGCTACGAAATGGCATACACGATGCACGAGATGAGATGGCATACACAATGCGCTAACATACATCCTACCATATACAATGCTATGAAATGAAATGGCATACACAATGCAATATGGGCTTACTCCAACACAAGTGGACCTCGGCCACACTCACATAGGAGGCCATCAGATGAAAACAAGACAACTCGAAATGCGTGCCCGCGTGCACGCAAACCGAGGACGGACCCTCAGGCACCGAAAATGCCACTCTAATGAGACATGGAAAGACATGGAATATAGTATGCAAACATGCAAAAAAACCAGTAGCAAAATGAGGGGTAAAAACAGCCCCGAAGCCAGGCGAAATGACACCCGATGCATGGGATCTCTCCCGGAATGTGACACTAGGCATATGGAATGGCCTACAGCTATGCTAAACATGCATAATTTGGACATGAAGTGAAAAAGCAGAAGAAAGGCAGCCCCAAAATAAGCATTTTTACAGTACAAAACATGGCCGAACAGTAAGCACAAGTAGGGCTAAAATGGCATACAAAAAATGGCTCCGCAAGGGAGGCAATGAAGCAAGTGGTAGATGAAAAGCCCAAACAGAAAAATACCCTTCTACAACACTGGAGAGGGACCAAACATATGAACATTTACAGTAGATGAAAAGCCCAAAATCAGTATACAAACATGCTCAAAATGCAATGCAAGATATAGGCCAACAAAGGGGTATAACATGAAGTATACAAAACATTCATCAAACAGCCAAATACCCTTAATGAAATATGTCAAGGGGGTCAAAATATGGCCACTTTCAGTTCTGATCATGGCCGAAAAACAGAAGCAAGATAGGCTAACAAAACATGCAAAAATGGGGATCAAAGAGGGGTATAATGGTAAGTGCTACATGGAGGTCCACAACAGTGTTGAGCCCTTCTTCAATGTTGAAGAAGGGCTCAAAATAAGCCTAACTAAAGTTTATATCATGCTCAAAAACAGATCACACATAGGCTAGAAATATCATGCAAAAATATGGCATACAAAGGGATATTGAAGCAAGTACAAGATGGGGATCTCAAACAGTGTTGAACCCTTAAAAAAACATGAAGAATGGCTCAAAAAAATGACCCTTTCAGTTAGGGTCGGAGCTCAAAACAGCAAGCAAATAGGCTAGAAAATGGTGGCAAAAATGAGCTACAAAAGAGGGGAATGGCAACTTACCCTTGAAGACTATCCCTTTGATGATTCTTGGACCAAGTTGCAGCACCTTTAGCCTCTGGAAAGCTGCTCCAAGCTGCTGTGATGGAGTAGTGGTGGTGGTGCTTGGTAGTGATGAAGAAATGGTGCAAAACTTAGGGATTTTGAGAGAAATAGAGAGGGATATGTATGTATGAGCTCCAAGGAATTTTTTCAACCCCAAAAACAGAGCTGGAGGCTCTGTTATGTAGACCAAAAATGGGGGGAAATGGAGGGAGAAAAGGGAGGGAAAATGGATCAAGTTTTCCCTCCAAAAG
The DNA here is from genome assembly GCA_030407325.1 of Camellia japonica. Lineage (NCBI taxonomy): Eukaryota > Viridiplantae > Streptophyta > Magnoliopsida > Ericales > Theaceae > Camellia > Camellia japonica. The sequence continues at coordinate 97,914,617 of JAPPVO010000031.1, forward strand.
AGTTCCCTCTGTATACAGATTTTTGGAGGGAAAGGGATATACAGCTGTAAAGTGCTCACACTGAGGATCATGGCCGGCCAACTATTTGAGTTGCAGGTGGCCGGCCGGCCACCCCCTATGGCCAGCTGGCCAAGGGTCAAAAGGGCCAATTTGATTTTCTGGCCGGCCACCACATATTGGTGGCCTCCCATGTCCCCTCAACATAACCCTGTTGTTCAAAATTGGAAACTGTAAAACATGAGAGAGAATAGGCCATTTTTAGGAGGGGTTCAAAAGCGTCAAGTGGAATTACTGGCCGGCCATATAATATTTGTGTCCTCTCAGGTGTCTACAACACAAATATGGGGGTTAGGATTGAAGAAAGTGACCCTAGGGTGGTCAACATTGGCTTGGAAGTGAGAAAAACGGGCGTCGGAGGGCGACGGAGGAATATAACTGGTTGCTGAAACAATTGCTGGCCTCCCACCCTTCTGTGACCTTCCCGATGATGAAACAAAGGTACCTGCCAAAAATGAACGAAAACCGATGCAAAATAAAGGTTCCGGGGCCGAAACGCGCAGTCCGAGGCCCCGAAAACTGACTGTTAAGCACCGAAAGTGGCGTTCGATCACGAAGTGGGTCTCTCAGACCTCAGTGTCCCTCAAAAGGGAGTAAACAAGAAGCATGCCAAATACCGGGGCAATCGGAGATGGTTAGGTGGTCCCGAACCGAGGCACACGGCCTGACGGCTCCGAAAACCGGGAATCGGGCTCCGAAATGGGCAAAATGTCCTACGACCACGAAATGTAGCCCACGGCCACTGAGAAATGGTCTACGAGACCTCTTCCTCCCTCTGGGAAGAGAAACAGAGAAAACCGAGCTTGGTTCGCAAACCGAGGCAAGGCACAGAAGAGGGTTCGGGAGTCCGGAGGCAAGGCTCGCGGCCGAGACTCTGAAACCCCTGGACGAGCACGATATGCAACATCACCGAGCGCTCAATCGGTGACGTCTGAGTCTTTAGGTCGGTCAAAAATGGGGTGTCTACACCCTATCTTCTCCCAAACAAGATACATATACAATGTATTTAAACACGTTGTCATATACAATAACCAATTCAATCACATATACAATATTTATATCGAACCTTCATATTCAATGACATAATCTAATTGATTAGTTTCAATTTACCTAATCATCATGCCGTTTTTACAACAATCATAATTATCCTTCACCGATAGCCCAAAACAAATATATCTAAACAGATAAATAAATTTCTCAACAGATAATTTATTACATTGTCCATAGGTGAGTGATTTATCAATCCAACTACACAATTTAATCACAATTTCCTCCAATTTTATGATTCTCAAACCAATTTCATATATCCACATCAATTTCATAATTATACAAATAATTTCCTTAGTTCAATTAGGGCATTTTTTCCTCTTTTCTCAAATAGTGCACCCAAGGCCAAATCTCACCCATTATACACAATTAACCCATTTTCAAGGTCTTACATACCCATTTGGAGCGCAAATAAGGAAACCCCTCTTTCACAATCTCAAACTCCAACCCTAACTTTACCCAAACCAACCATTTATACAAAATGACCAATATTTATATTAAAGCTCATAGTGATAAGTCGATTATCCTTACCTCAAGTGTAGAAGCCCAAAGGAGAAGAGCTAAGCAAGAGAAAAACTCCAAGGATGCCGAAACCCCACTCTATTCGGTTCACAAGGTAGATCTTGAGATGTTCCAACTTTTTAATAAAGGCTCAAGGGTATAGAGATCACTTGATCTAGGCCAAAAAGTAGAGAGATGGAGTATTTTAGAGAGAGAGGGTGTGGATTTAGGTTTTTGGAAAGTTTGAGAGAGAAAGGGAGTCGAAAAAGTAATTTAAAATGTCACTTTCACGATCTGATATACGCGCAGTCTGCTCGAGCGGAGAGTTTGACGCTCGAGCGTCAGACACAAAAATTAGACCCGCTCGAGCGCAATAAAGGCCGCTCGAGCGCTAAGATACAATAGCAAGGCACTACCCGCTCGAGCACAATGAGACCCGCTCAAGCGTAGAATACACTCGTCCAGTATTTTTACAGATTTCAGACAGCCGCTCGAGCGCCATAGGGGCCACTCGAGCTCAGACCTGCTTGAGCGTAAGAAACTCTGCTCGAGCGTGAAAACCACTTCTGCAGTATTTTTGCAAACGCACGAAGTACTGAAGGATTGCAAACCCTGCTCGAGTGCAAAAGGACCCGCTCGAGCGGAAGGCCAAAATTCTGGGCAACAAGGTTCTAAACCGACAACCAACCACCCTGTTCTGAACACGCCCAAGACATCCCAAAACTCGAATACAAGGAATTAAAAGATGGAAACAAGACATAGACAACAACAAACAACTGCGGAACCCAAGTCCGGAATACAATAAATGACAGGGAAAAACCGGGATCGCTATAATTTATAATAAGTTAAAATAGTTAAAAAAATTTATAAACATCATAAAAAATATTTTTTATACATGTTTTTATAAAAGAATTAAAAATCAGCTACAATCGTCTAACTCTAAAAAACAACCTTCAAACGAGACCTATTTTGAGAAGTAAATTGGGAGTTGACTTTTTAATTTTTTTTTAAATTTTTTTACAAAAATATATAAAAAAAATATAGAAGTGATGTGATTAAAAAAAATCAAAAAATTAATTTTTAACCGTATTGTCAAAATATGCTTCTATTTGGATTTGTAGAGGGTGTTTGGGATGCAAATTTGGAGTTAAAATTGTCAGTAAAAATAAAAAAGACTAAAATAGTCAATAAGACAAAATGTCACATCGAAGTCATAATTAATTTATTTTTTCTCTCACAACCATCAAATTGACTACAAAAAAATCAATTACCATCCTAAATACAATTTTTTTAATCAGAATAAAATAATTAAAAAATCTACTAAAATAATCAAATTTTCAAACAAGCCCTTAATATATATTTTATATTCTGTGGTGTAAGTTTGTTTGCTTTGCTTTTATATATATGTTTTTTAATTAATTAATTAATTAATTAATTAATTATTCCTATATAAGGTTGTATGACAAACTTGTCAATATTGAAATTTGATGAAGTTGACACAGGGAAAGAAATTTTTTTTTTATTACAATAATAATATTGTGTCATCGATATTATTTAATAACATATTTTTTAAAATTTTCTCACTATGTATGTATGAGAAGATACATTTTTTTTTTCCCCTTTTCAAGATAGATATATAGGGTAAATTACAAATACACCCTTTGAGGTTTGATTAAAATACGAATCGTCTCCTGTGATTTTGAAAATTACATTTCACCCTTTGAGGTTTTTATTTTCATAACAAATCGCTCATTTTATTAATAAATCATCAAGTCAATTAACATTTTTTAATGATGGAAATATGTTTCAATTAAAAATTTAGGTAATTTTATTATTGTCTAAAAGAACAATTATAAATTTTATTTTTTTAGTTAATTCTGTTAAATAAAAAATGCTAACAATGAGGTATTTGTAATTTTTTAAACTATAAGGGACAATTTATATTTTAAGCAAACTTCAGAGGTGTATTTGTAATTTACCCTAGATATATATGACCAGTCTCATAATCATGTGCACCAAAATAGTCGTTTTTTAAAATTTAAAAATAATTATTTTATATGTTTTTAATTGAGTCCAACTCATTTTTAGACCACTGAGTATTTCCAACATTGAATGAAAAATTAATGAAAAACTTGATTTGATATCGTTCATTCTAATATTTAAATTAAAATTTTTATCAAATTTTTTCACATCTCCTATTGTTCGGAAGGACATCCAGACGAATGTCGTACAGGTCATCCGAATATGAATACAAAAAGATGTCAAATTATCTTAGGTGGACATCAAGTCTAACAGTAACAATTTAAATTTAATGGTGATTCTTAACATCATCATTATGATTTCTATAAAATAAACATGATTAATGTCGCATATGTTCTAACTCGTGATGTGAAAATAACAGCCACCAACCTCGGCCTATTTCTACATATGCTTCGAAGATGTCCATCACGTGATGTGGTCATCATATTGCTAGTCTTGTGCTAATTGCTATGCTACTTATGCTACAACAGTTGTTACATAGTTTGACTTACAATTGTGCCCTTGAATCTCGAGTCTTTACTTACAAAACTAAATACATAGAGTATGAGAGTCATCCAAAGGGGTCCAAACATTTCTCCATTTTTTATCACTATTATCCTGGTGAAACTCATCATTTGATGACATCTTCAATGAAGCATCCGAGGGAATTATAGGATGAGCCACCCTCCGTCACGGCTAACCTGCTCTTCTCGCTCATCTTCTTCACTTTGTGCTTAATTTCATCACTACCGTCCATCAATTGCCTTATCCCACTACTTATCTCCTCTGCCGTCACCATCACCGGCATCTCCTTCATCCCAAAATACTTCCTATAATCCATCTTTATCTCCACCGCCATTCCGAACTCCCTCACCAACTGGAAAGCATTCATCTGCTGCTCCGCGTACATCGGCCATGTGGCCACCGGCACACCGCACCACAAGCTCTCCAACGTCGAATTCCATCCACAGTGCGACACAAACCCTCCCACCGCCCGATGAGAAAGCACCGCCACCTGCGGGGCCCACCCTATCACTTTCCCAATCTCCGCCGTCCGATCCAAGAACCCTTCTGGCAGGACATTCGTCGGATTTTCGTACTGTTTTGGAAGCTCAATCTTACCTTTGGGTGGAGGCTGACGTAGGGACCACAAGAACCGGTGTCCGGAACTCTCAAGAGCACGCGCTATCTCCTTGACCTGGTCCCCATCGAAGCTTCCCATGCTCCCGAAGCAGAGGAACACCACCGACGACGGATCCTGGTCGTCCAACCACCTCATGATGTCCACTTCGGATTGGCTGTTTTGGGCCTCGTTTGGGCTGCCGCCTTTGAGATTGAGTACGGATCCCACAGGATATATTTTTGGGATTGTATGGTCGTCTTGGAGGGACTTGAGAGCATGGAATTCGAGCTCCGTGAATGTGTTGACTATAATACCTTGGGTTTGTCTGCAGCGCTTAGTGATATTGATGAACATGGTGAACCCGCCTTCCTTGTCGAACAAAACAGAAGGCAAGACCTTTGCGGGGACTGGGTTGGCATAAGCCGGAACGTTCAACTCAGCGTCCGAGTCTTTCAACTCAGTGATGTCTTGTTGAAGGGTGTCGATATGGAACATGAGACCCAGGAAACCAGCGCTGGACGTGAAAAAGACGTAGGTCGGGACGCCGAACTCGTTCGCCACGTCAATCATGGACGTGCAAAGGATATCAATCACAAACCCAGCGAGTCGTGGAGTGGACTCAGTCTCAGACTCAGACTCGGACTTAGAGACTATCTCGGAGACAACGTCTCTGACGGGAGTCCTGTGATTTTCGATGTAGTCATAGAGCAAAGGGTCGGGGGCCTTGGAATTGGGATCGGCTGTGGAAGAGGTGTCGTGAAAGAGGTCGAGGAAGCGTATGCGGTCGGAGGAGAGTGATTGGGTGGTTGTGCCCTTGTTATCGAATGGAAACTTGATGATGAGGACGGTGATAGAGAGGCGGTCATCTCGGCCGACGAGGAGCTTTGCCATCTCAACCGTCGATACGAGGTGGCCTATGCCCGGAGATGGGATGAACACCAGCTGTGCTTTGCTCATTTTGATTGGTTTGGTTTTGCTTTCTCAAACCTGAAGGTATAGTATAACAGCGAGTGTCTATATAATGTTACTAGGAAAGGTATTAGGTGCTTCCTATTATTATTGATAATCCATGAAAATTATTTCATGAAAATGATTATGAAAGAGTTATGATCTTTGGATTACCTTGATTAGTGTGTGGTGTTTTATTTTAAGTGTAATTTAAGGGTCACAAAACTTTCATGATTATTTTCATGAAAGATTTTTCATGATACCTAGCATTGCTGTTGATAATAAATACAACAATCAATAAAATATGGGAAAAGTTAGGGATCATGAAAATTTTGTCATGAAAATAATTATGAAAAATTTATGATCCTTGGATTATCTTGATTAGTGTGTGGTGCTTTATTCTAAGTGTAATCCAAGGGTCACAAAGCTTTCATGATTATTTTCATGAAAAGTTTTTCATGATACCTAGCATTGCTGACAAAATATTAAGTATTTTTGCAATTATTTACTTCATTTCATCAAGTGATTGTCACTTTTTCTTTCAATAAAAAAAATGCTTTATACAATTTTATTTTGTTACTTCTTTTAGACAGAAGTGGTGGATTAATGTTGATTACTTCTTTTTTTTTAAATAATTAACTTTCCAGTAATACTAGGTATCATGAAAAACCTTTTATGAAAATAATCATAAAAGCTTTGTGACCCTTGGATTACACTAATAAAGCACTACACATTAATCAAGATAATTCAAGAATCATAAATATTTTATGATCATTTTCATGAATAATTTTTCATGATTCCTAACTTTTCTCTTAACTTTTCAAATAAGATTTATGTAATGTTATCTTAAGATCAACTAATAACTCCTCTGGATAGAAAAATGTTTAATAATTACCTTAATATACTGTATGTGAACTGAAGTGGGAAACTGATGTCATGGCTTTGCTGGCATTTATCAACTACACGACAATACTTACATTTCATAATGCAACCCCGGTTGGTAGCTCGAAACCAATTGTCCCGAATGGGTCGAAAAAGCAAAACAATATCGTTTTGCCTCTTTTTTTTTTTCTTTTTTTTTTTTGGGTCTTCGTCTTCCTTCCTCAAACCCCCCCACACACACACAGCTCCGTCTGTTCATCCCCTCCCTCTGGAAAACGGCGGTGGTGCTGAGGAGGAGGAGGAGGAGGAGGAGGAGGAGGAAGAAGGAGAAGGACTGGAGGGGGCCCAATTATTAGGGCTGGAGGCGGAGGAGGGGGTGGAGGCACAATCGGGCGGAGGCGACGAGCTGCGAGCTGCGACGGCGGTGCTGCTCTCTTCTCTCTCTCCCTCTCTTCTCCTTCTCCTCTCTTCTCTCCCTCTTCGAATTCGAGCCAAAATCGGGCCACGACTTTCGAGCTACCACCTATTTTTCATAATAATGCTTTCAGTTTTCCCTTGTGAGCTTCCTTTGGGATGAATTTAAAACCTCAGTTGGTTGATTTATTAATTTATTTGTGTTTTGTTTTTCTCAATTCTTTTTATAATAAGTGAAAATAGTTAAAAAAATTTATAAACATCATAAAAAATATTTTTTATACATGTTTTTATAAAAGAATTAAAAATCAACTACAATCGTCTAACTCCCAAAACAACCTTCAAACGAGGCCTATTTTGAGAAGTAAATTGGAAGTTGACTTTTTAATTTGTTAATTTTTTTATAAAAATATATTAAAAAAAATATAGAGGTGATGTGATTAAAAAAAGTTAAAAAATTAACTTTTAACCGTATTGTCAAAATAGGCTTATATTTGGATTTGTAGAGGGTGTTTGGGATGCAAATTTGGAGCTAAAATTGTCAGTAAAAATAAAAAAGACTAAACTAGTCAATATGATAAAATGTCACATCTAAATTATAATTATTTTATTTTTTCTCTTACAACCATCAAATTGATTACAAAAAAATCAATTATCATCTTAAACACAATTTTTTTAATCAGATTGAAATAATTAAAAAATCTACTAAAATAATCAAATTTTCAAAAAAGTCCTTAATATATATTTTGTATTCTGTGGTGTAACTTTGTTTGTTTTGCTTTTATATATATGTTTTTTAATTAATTAATTAATTATTCCTATATGAGGTTCTATGAAAAACTTGTCGATATTGAAATTTGATGTTGACACATGGAGAGAAATTTTTTTTTTATGACAATAATAATATTATGTCATCGATATTATTTAATAACATATTTTTAAAAAATTTCTCACTATGTATGTATGAGAAAATATATATATTTTTTCCTTTTCAAGATAGATATATAGGGTAAATTACAAATACATTCCTTAAGATTTGATTAAAATACGAATCGTCTCCTATGATTTTGAAAATTACGTTCCACCTGTTGAGGTTTTTAATTTCATAACAAATCACCATTTTTATTAATAAATCATCAAGTCAATTAACATTTTTTTAATGATGGAAATATGTTTCAATTAATAATTTAGGTAATTTTATTATTGTATAGAAGAGCAATTATGAATTTCATTTTTTTAATTAATTTTGTTAAATAAAAAATACTAACAAGAAGGTATTTGTAATTTTTCAAACCACAAGAGACAATTTGTACTTTAAGCAAACTTCAGAGATGTATTTGTAATTTACCCTAGATATATATTACCAGTCGCATAATCATGTGCACCAAAATAGTCGTTTTTTAAAATTTAAAATAATTATTTTATATTTTTAATAGAGTCCAACTCATTTTTAGACCACTGAGTATTTCCAACGTTAAATAAAAAATTAATGAAAAATTTGATTTTATATCGTTCATTCTAATATTAAGATTAAAAATTTTGTCAAATTTTTTCACATCTCCAATTATCCGGGAGAACATCCAGACGGATGTCCTAGAGGTTGTCCGGATATGAATAAAAAAAGCTTTTAAATTGCCTTAAGTGGACATTAGGTTTAATATTAACAATTTAAATTTAATGGTGATTCTTAACACCATCATCATGATTTCTGTAAAAGAAACAAGATTAACGTCGCATATGTTTTAACTCTTGATGTGAAAATAACAACCACCAACCTTGGCCTATTTCTACAGGTGCTTCAAAGATGTCCATCATGTGATGTGGTCATCATATTGCTATTCTTGTGCTAACTGCTATGCTACTTATGCTACAACAATTGTTACATAGTTTGGCTTACAATTGTGTCCTTGAATCTCAAGTCTTTACTTACAAAACTAAGTACATAGAACATGGGATTTCAGTTCTCGATCTCTAACATCTCGATGTCTTAATCTGAACTTTAGAATGTTAAATAGACTGCTGCATTTTTCTATAGTGACCAACGTGGCAGTTAAGCAAAAGTTCCTTGTTAATAATATTCATTCATTTGCTTATGCATGTTTGTGTTCATTTCACAAGCTAGTGCCTAGTCAAAGCAAAAAAACAATTTTGGTTTATCATTTTTCACCAAAAATATTTTCTGTGTAATGTAGATTTGATTTCAAATGGTTGTCTTCACAGGTACACCTTAGAGTCAAAGCATATGGATACAAAGTCTAAATTTTAATATAGCTTCAGATGCTGTGGTGACTTTTAAGGTTGAGTATGGTCAAGAAAATCTATTTTTATGCTTGACAAGTTCTGATGATTAAATTCTTAGCATAGTCGTATGGTGTTTTCTACTCTTTTTTTGCAGTTTGCATGAAAATAAAACCAGCAATTTGATTGGTGTTTTTGTTGTTTTGGCATTTTTCTGTCATCCATTGTTAATGCATCACTAAATTATACTAGATTGACCAACCTGTGAAATGAAAAATTGCAAGGAACCATGGGCTCAAGTAAGCTTACCTTATTGCTAGTTGAGGGCAGAAGCCTTGAGAAGTGCTTTTTTTTTTTTTCACTTATTATATTTAAACAATAGTTGGCTTTTATTTTAGTTTTATGACTTTAAAATATATGGCTATGCACCGAAAATTTCGTTTTGGATTTGTTGATTCCATGTATATGTCATATCTATATGGTAATCTAAACATTTTATACTAGTAACAATCAAAGTGGTTCTTCATTTTTTTGTTGATGCAAGAGATAAAGAGTCAGTGTGATGATAAAATGTCTGACTTTATCTTTTCTAAGACTAGAACAGTCTCTACAAATAGTAAGTTTATTCATATGCTTCTAGCGGCCTCTTAATTAATTTGTGTTTTCATTTTTCATGTCAAAAATTGCTTAGAGAGATGCAAAATATGGTCAAAAAATTCAAGAACTTTATGCTTCAAGTTTTTTTTATTTTTTAATATATGTAGCCACAGTTAATTTTTTTTTATTAATTCCTTTGTATATATTTTTGAATATTCAACTTTCATTTATGAAATATATGACGTTATTCCATTCAATATGTGGTTGTGATTCAAAGGATAGTATATAGTGTGTATTACATTCTTCAAATGCGTATACAAAAATAATATTGATTGTTCTTCAAATATGTCGAACCCCTTTTTTTATCACACGCATTAACTGCGATGAGAAATGCATATAACGTGTGATTTATATTATTATTAATCACATGTTTTATTAGATATTAATCACACTTAAAATCTGTGATCTAAATGTTTATTATCACATGTTTTATTAGTTGTTAATCACACTTAAAATATGTGATCTAAATATTATTAATTATACTCAAAACATGTGATCTATCTGCTATTAATCACACTTAAAAGATGTGATCCAAATGTTATTAATCACACTTAAAACATGTGATCTAAATATTTATTATCACACTCAAAACATGTGATGAAATCATTTTTTAATGACACTTAAAAGGTGTGATTAAAAATGATCCCTTTTAATCACATTCCTAAAGATCACACTTTAATAAAAACATAAAATGTGTGATTAAATAACATACATCACACACACAAAAAGAAAAAAGAAAAAAGAAAAAAGTGTGATCTATTTATGATTTTGTGGTAGTGCATGTGTAAATATCCATTTTTTGTATGCATCGGGTTCGGTATTCTAATATTGTTGTCATTTCTTACCTACTTGAATACGTGTGCTATCGCGTGCTTTGAGTTGAGCCATGTGTCATGTTAGCAAATCGAACCTAGTAGTTCCATTTTGTATGTGTTGCATTAATTACTTGCATATTAGAGCATACATTTTTCTAACTATGTCTTCTATTTTTGCTTGCCTCGACTGAGTACTAGGTGAGCACTTTTGCTTTAGCATATTGCATGTATGTTTGTGTTGTCATATTAAGCATATTTACCATGAAGCTAAGTTCTTATTTGATATACCTCTTGAATGTCGGTGGATGAAGGCTAGTTCGCTTAAATTGGGATGATTTGATTAATGCATACATGAGCTTACTTTTTCAAGTAGCACATATTCAACACTCTTTTCAAACAAAGCATGAAATCAAAGTATTCCAAATCGAGTGACTTAGCCTATACTTATGTGCCTCACATGGTAATGATTAGCATTAATAAAACAAAACAAGAGCATATACTATATATAAAAATCACATCATGATTAGTAAGGCCGATCTTTTATCAGGTGAGTGGGATGCTCAATTCATGACCTTCTACTCCCATACCTAAGTTCCATAGCCGAGACACTCTGCATATGACGAACAAGTGGCCTTTGGCACGAGTCATGGGTTTCCTAAATTTCCCAAAAAAAAAAAGTATTTAGGTGGCGACTTTGAAATCTAGAAATGCAGTCTATTTTTGGCATTTCTGACTGTAAATCGATTTCTCAAAGATTTATCGGATTTGGACTCCCATTTGTGTTTTTCTATTTCACATTGCACTTGTGAAACTAGATTCAGAACCACGGGAGTCCGAACTGTAGGGCTATCGTATCCAAGGAAACTAACCTCTCCGAGGAGCATGAAAAGCCAGCTACAGTTTTTGGTGACTCTATTGGAGACATTAGAGAACTTGACTTGGACTTCATGATGTGACATTTTATCTACAGATATATGTTTTTTGCTTTGCATTTGCATTGGTGCTTTTAAAGTCACTGTGTTTTCCATCTGTTATTCTTAGAAGGCTTGCATAAAAAGCTTGCCAAAAGGATGGCCGATCGTGGGCTCTGCCATATTGGAAACACAACCCTCGAATTTAGATTATTGTTGTACTGCTTGATCCTCCTTTCACTTCTCGGTGCTAGGTGTGAGAGGTATATTAGGTAATCTTGTCGAGGTACCCCTTTTGACCAATCGACCTAGCTGTATATAGTAAAGCCATAGTGATTGTTCCAACATAGGACATGATGCTCACCCGTATGCAAGATTTTGTGAAAACTACTTGGTTGAAATAGTGAAATCCTAGTTCATGCCAAAACTAGGACAGGGTAACCCTACCCCCTCGTAGGGATGCTTTGGCTCTCTTTAACTAGTATGTGCTTTATAGTGAAACTGTATAGGAATGATTCATATCAGTGGTACAGTTGGTATCTGTTTTGGGGGTATAATTCAGTGAGGAGTACAGTCTTATAGCTTTGATCATGTCTGTTTTTATGAAATCTTAGCTGAGGTGTTGTCCGATTTTTGATTGTTGTTTTTTCTTTATTTCTTTTGCTAGGTAGTTTAAAACCATAGTTTCAAAAAGTTCTGATATCCCCCAAGTAATCTAGACCCATGTCGGAAGACTTTGTAAGGTCATAGATCTTGTTTAGGGACAGCCAGTGTTTGCCTCACTGTCACCAATTGCATGGCGAAGAAGAATCGGGCAAAGTTCACTAGTTAAGTTCTTTCAGCAATCACCCCTCAACTTGCCTATACTTAGTTCACCTCAAGCACTGTCACCAACTCTTAGAATGGCTCAGTATCCACCATCTAATTTGGAAGAATTACTACTCTGTTTGCAACAGTCAGTTGACTCACTCTAACATGACATGACCCATCAAGCTGAGGTCACAAATAGGTTACAACAACAACAACAATAGCCAACTATGGCTTCTGTATCGCACACACCTAATGTGACTATCCCCATACCCGATACTACTGCCAATCTTGTTATAACTTAGGATCCGTAAGCCGAGCGTGTTCCGGCATTTCCAGTCCAGGAAGACCCAATCCAGTATAGACGTCTAGAGCCCCAGTTTATCAGACTGAGGCATCTTTTGAATTCGAGGTTGACCCAACCATGCTCAAAGTAAACAAGCCGAAAAAACTATTAAAAAAGGCATAGGGGGTTAACTCCATTCCAGATATAGAGGATGGGTATATTGAATCTGCAGTTACTTTGCCAGAGTAGTTCAAAAAGCCACATATTGACCGCTTTGACGACGCTAGGGACCCATTGGTACACCTACGTCTGTTTTCTGATATCCTACGACTAATGGGTTTGACCAGATTGCAAAAGTTATTGCTCTTCGGCCGAACTATGTTGGGTATAGCTGCCATCTAGTATGCTAAGTTGGAGGACTCTGTGAAGCAGAAATGAGAGGAATTGGCCAAGTCTTTCATTGCTCAATACTCCAACAACACGCAGATTGAGGTCACGACTTGTGATCTTGAGGCAACACGTCAAGAGCCGAAGGAGGTCTTCTCCGAGTTTGTAACTAGATGGAGGGCCAAAGCATCAATGATGACCACTTGACCCTCAGAGAAAGACCAAATCAGAATGGTCGTCCGGAACCTTCATGGCAAGCTGCTGCAGAAAATTATTGTTCTCCCCTTATTTACCTTCAAAGAGCTTCATGAAATGAGGGTTCAGATCGAAGACGCAATGAAGCAGGGAATCATCACTGATGACAGGAAGCCGGCCAAGAGGCCTTTTGTTCGCAGTTCCAATGCTGCCGAGGATAGCAGGCCGTCAGAGGTGAGTGTTGTCACCACAACCAAAACTGCCGACCCCTTTGCTAACATGGGCCCACAAACTTCCAATCCTACCCGACCTCTGAGAAGGACTTTCAACTAGCTCTGCATGACTCTGTGTTGAGCAATGAAGGTATTAATAAAAAAGGGGCATTTGAAACCCCTAGAACCTCAACCACTTCCAAACCTCTTCCACCAAAGCACGATCCCACCAAATACTATGATTTCCATCAGCAGCACGACCACAAAATGGACCGGTGCTTCCTCTTACGTCATGAGATTCAAGATCTCATCGACAACAAAGTCATAGCTCCACTCCAAAAGCCAAATTTGACCACCAACCCACTTTTTGTCCACAACCAAGTCCCTCCACCCAGAAATATCCACCTCATCCATACACTACCACCCACCTTCGACCCGAGCATCTATATCACCCCCTCTAACTCACCAAAGCCGGTGTTGTACATCCCTAAAGGTAGAAACTTGTGCATGATGGACACATCCAACCCACAACCTGAGCCTCGCAAATCTGTGTTGACAACGCCTGAAGACGAAAAAGTTTTGACCTCTGTGGGAGGTGTTGCTCTGTTACTGGGAATTCCTGGGGAATCATCTTACCCAAGCCACTACATTGTACCCGTTCAAAGCAGGCTGAGGTAGTATTGTCGACCTCAATGGTAATTAATGTGGTTAGGGAAGACGACCCAAGCCAAGGGTTGGATGATTTTGTGAATCTTGAGGAAGACTTGGACAACCTTCAATTCTTTGAAGAACAGGACTAGGGCAATGTATAGATCAGTTAGTTTGATCTGAGCCTGTCGACTGACAATAGGGAGTGGTTGAATGATGAATTAGACAAAGAAGAGAAAACCAGAGTTAAATCGGAGGAAAAGCGAGTCGGGGCAGCTGTGGTAGCCAAGAAAGTTAAAGAGAAAGGGAAAATGCTAGAGGGCAATAGTATGGAAAAACAAACCCAAGATTTGGGTGTTATAGAAACTACAGATGCTGAACGGGAAGCTATGTTAGGGCAATTTGAACAAGAAAGGATCGAAGATAGCCAGAATACCACAACATCTTGTTGCCTTGAAGGGGATCCTTGTCCTGTGGGAGTGATCCAAGTTGAGCCGGAAAAATGTCTATCAGCAGCCGAAGGTGAGTGGTGGGAAGATAACAACTTGCATCTTGCCCATACAGATGAAGACTGGGGAGATCATATCCCAAACAGTACTTGGTATGCAGAGGAAATAGACCACCTCATCAGGAGTGGACGGTATTTCAAGCCTTCACATTTAGATTAGGCTAAACCCTTAGGAAAAGACCGGGAGGTTGAGAAGGAGAAGAAGAAAAAGCTGGAGGAGGAGCTGGTTCTGAAACAACTCAAAAAGATCCAGGCTGATATTTCCATTTGAGGCCTCCTCATGGTTTCGCAAGTAAAGTGACAGGCGGTATTGTCGGCGATGGATAAATCTAAGTTGTCCATTAATACCATGCCAGAACAGCTTGTTGGCTTAATCTTTCCAAGTTGCACCAAGCTTATGCTCACTTTCTCCGATAAAGAGTTGCCGTCATCGGTTCACAACAAGCCACTGTACATATCTATTGAGTGAAGAGGAAATGGGTTCTAGTGGTTTTAGTGGACACTGGCTCTACAATTAATGTCTGTCCTTCTCGCACTGCCTATGCGATAGGCCTGAAGTTGGCAGATTTTGTCCCCATAGCTCAGGTGATCCGAGCATATGACAACATGAGCAGAAAAGTTATAGGGACGATGAAAGTACAAGTCTAAGTGGGCCCTTTTGAGCATGAGGTTGTGTTCCATGTACTTGATGTGCCAACTAACTTTAACATATTTCTAGGGAGGCCCTGGTTGCATTACATTAGGGATATGTCCTTCAACCTGCACCAAATGCTGAAATACCCTCATGAGGGAGGAGCGACAATCGTTTTTGGGAATTAATCTATTCATCAACAGCCAGAAGTAACCACACCTTCGTTGGAGAGCAATCACGGGTGATGAGGGTGTATTTCTTTTGAGATTCACTCTAGTGGAAGCCCAAGTGATATAGGCCATCTTAGCCGAGGACGAAGGCATGTATGTTAGTGGTCAATCCATCTACTTCATGAACAAATTGCGACATATTCCAGGAATGGGGCTCGGAAGGAGTGGGAGGAAAGGTGTTGCAACACTAGCTAAGGTGTCACACAATCCATACACATTTGGGTTAGGCTATGTGCCTATCAAAGAGGACTGGAAAAGGATGTGAGAAGAAATGAGAGAAAGGGCCAAGGCCAAAAGAGCCGAGAAACATTACAAGCTGGTCCATAGGCCAATCTAGAGAACGTTGAATGGGTGCTTTGTCAGAGAAAGAGAGGATTTTCCCTTTTGCAGCTTTCTTGAGCCTTTGGTGGATTCTTCAACAAAAAAGCGTTTCTCAGGTTTTGAATACTTTTTCGACCACTAACTTCAAGACAATGATGAAGATGAGACTAATCTAACTATCAATGCTAGCAAGAGCAAAGATGACGATTCAAACAATAGTGAGGCTGGAGTAAGGGCAGCATCGGCTAATCTCTTGACAGATCTTGAGACCAATACGGAGAACTTGGGGGATACCTTTACTGTCTCTATGATCAGAAAAGAACCGATTGTGGATTCCACTAGTTGCATTCTGGACGCGTTGAGGGCACCACGTTTCACTTGGCAGTCGGAGAAGGACTTTATTTCCAGTTTTGAATTGGATGATGAGCTGGAATCAGATTCCACCGAATTGGTTGAGTCGGAATCAGATTCGAGTAAGTCCGGAGAGCCTAAGTCTAGCACTTCTGGGGCTGGTAACCCGGATGCCAAGGCCCTATCTAGGTCCTCTTTTGCATTTTTTTTTTTTTTTTGAGATTGTTGTAACCGAAGAGCCAAAACTTCTAAATGAGAGTGCTGCAGATTTCGTTTCCTTCTCCGTGCCGTTAATTTATTGCATTGACCAAGATTTTCAAAATTTTAATGAAAATGAAGAGGAAGAAATTCCTTAGGCTTTGAAAAACTTGATTGACAAAGAGGAGGAGAAGCGTGCTAAGCCCTGCATAGATGAAATCATTGTAATTAATGTGGGTGCTGAGACGGATCCCTACTTAGTCCAGATCGGGTCCATGTTGTCTTCAAAGGAACGCGAGCGTTTAATCGCTTTATTAAAAGTTTTCAAAGATGTTTTCATGTGGTCCTACGAAGACATGCCTGAAATCGATCTTGAGATTGTATAGTACCAGATCCCTCATGACCTCGAGGGCTGACCTATCAAGCAGAAACTCCGCAAGATCCGTCCAGATTGGGCACTAAAGATTAAAGAGGAAGTCACCAAGCAGATTGACACTGGTTTTTTGTTGGTGTCTGAATGTACGACTTGGTTGGCCAATATTGTTCTAGTTCCAAAGAAGGATGGCAGAATCAAAGTTTGCTTAGACTTCTGGGATTTGAATAAGGCTAGTCTGAAGGACGACTTTCTACTACCACACATCGACGAATTGGTAAAATTTACTGTCGGCCATGCGTTGCTATCGTTCATGGATGGGTAATCAGATTTTGATGGCGTATGAGGACATAGAGAAGACTGCATTCACCACATTGTGGGGTACCTACTGCTACAGAGTTATGCCATTTGGGTTGAAAAATGCCGGGGCTACAAATCAGAGGGCTGGAACCACCATCTTGCACGACATGATCCATAAGGAAGTCGAGGTGTATGTGGAGGACATGATTGTAAAATCCAAAGAGCGAGAAGGCTACTACACCATGCTAGAAAAAAATCTCGAACAGATCAGGAGTACAGACTAACGTTGAACCCACAGAAATGCACTTTTGGGGTGACTACAGGGAAAATGTTAGGATTTCTGATCACACAAAAAGGAATTGAAGTAGATCCATCCCAGATCAAGGCCATCTTAGAAATGCCACCACCAAGGACTGAAAAGGAGATGTGTGGTTTTCTAGGCAAAGTGCAATTTGTAAGACGGTTTCTCTAAAAATTAACCTTGACTTGTGAACCACCGTTTGGTCTCTTGAAAAAGGAGAATAAGTTCCGATGGGATGATCAATGTTAGTTCACTTTCGAATAGGTCAAGAAGTACCTTCAGAATCCACTTGTATTGTCGCCACCAGAACTGGGGAAGCCACTAATCATGTATTTGTTGGTAACAGATTCAACCATGGGGTGCATGCTACCTCAAGAATCAGAAGCTAAAGCGGAGAAAGCTATTTACTATCTGAGTAGGAATATGCTAGATTACAAGACCCGTTATACTCCTCTGGAGAAAGCTTGCTTAGCATTGGTTTGGGCAACTAGGAAGTTAAAACATTATTTATTAGCTCACTCCGTAATTCTGATTTCGAGATTAGATCCCATGAAATATCACTTTGAGAAACCGGTACTTACGGGTAGGCTAGCTCGTTGGTTGCTTCTTCTATTGGAGTTTGACCTCAAGTACGTCACTCGCAAGTTCGTCAAAGGGAGACCAGTAGCTCAATTTTTGGCAGATCACCCAGTGGAAGGAGATGAAGCACCAGAGTACTTATTTCTAGATGAGAAGATTCTACAGGTAGAGAAAAAATAGACTGAGACAATGTACTTTGACAGAGCAGCTAATAATACGGTTATGGATAGGCGTGTTGCTGATAGCACCCAATGATTCCCATATATCCCTAGCTTTCTAATTTCGATTCAAACTATCTAACAATGAAGCAAAATATGAGGCGTGTATCGCTAGATTGGAAGCTGCCCTAGAACTAGGGGCAATAAGGTTAGACGTCATCGGAGACTCAAACCTGGTTGTTTCTCAAGCCAATGGAGACTGGAAGGTTAAGCAAGAGAAAATGAAGGTTTATCGTCAGACCCTGGACATTTTGATTCCAAGGTTTGAAAAACTGACATTCACATATCTACTGAGAGAGAATAACCGGTTTGCTGATGTGCTGGCAACTCTATTTTCCATGGTAAACATATCGCTCGAGGTTAAGATGCGTCTGATCATCATTGAACAGAAGTACACGCCTTCTTATGAGATGATAACTGCAATAGATAAGGTTCAAGACAAGAACCCTAGTATTATGACATTTGGAACTTTCTAGAGAAGGATATGTATCCACCATGGGTAAATGCCAAAGATAAACGAGGAATATGGTGTTTGGCCGTCCAGTTCATCCTCTATGGAAATAAGTTGTACAAGAGAGGCCTTCTGGGAATGCACAAGCTCTGCGTTAAAGAAGAAGAGTCAAAACGTATCATAGAGGCCATCCACGGAGGAGAGTGTGGAGCACATATGAATGGTGTGATGCTAGCTAGGAAGATCCTCAGGCAGGACTATTATTAGTCAACTATGGAGGAGGATTGTATTAACTTTGTTCGGCGATGCCATAAATGTCAAATTCATGCTAATCGCATGAACATCTCGTTGTCAAAGCTTTACAACATGACTTCATCGTGGCCTTTCTCAGTCTGGGGAATTGATGTCATCGTGTCAGTCTCGCCAAAGGGCTCAAATAGAGATGAGTTCATCTTGGTGGCGATTGACTATTTTACTAAGTCGGTGGAAGCGCAGTCTTCCTCGGTGTTGAAACTGTCATATGTGGCCAAGTTCATCAAAAACAACATCATCTGCAGGTATGTGGTACCAAATGAGATTATCTCGGACAATGGCTCGCACTTCAAGAAAGAGGGGGTGGATCTGCTAGAGAAATACAACGTGGCTTTTCACAACTCATCAACATACAGACCACAAACTAATGGAGCTGTTGAGGCCATAAACAGGAATGTCAAGAATATCCTGTGAAAGATGGTTGAAACCTATAATGATTCACCAGATAAACTGCCTTTTGCACTCTGGAGATATAGAACGTCAATTCAAATATCTACGGGGGATACCCTTACTCTCTGGTATATGGGATGGAAGCTGTTTTGCCGATTGAGATCGAAGTACCGTCACTGAGAATCATGGCCGAGTGTTAGATAACAGAGGTGGATTGGTAGCAGAATAGGTTTGAAGAATTGATTTTGTTTGACGAAAGGAGGTTGTTGTTTGACGAAATGAGGTTGAAGGCATTGTATCATATCCAAGGATATCAGCACAGAATTACAAGGGCCTTCAACAAGAAAGTCAAATTCAGAAACCTCAAAGAAGGAGATATGGTGCTCAAAGACAACCAAGTTGCCATCCATAACCCTAGGGGAAAATTCAAACCCAATTGGACTGGTCCTTAGATCATCAAGTCTATCTGGTCAGAGGAAGCGATTATCCTTATGGATTTGGATGGCTTGGAGTTCTTGTAACCGATCAATATGGGCAAGTTGAAGAAATACTATTCCTGAGAGGCTCGCTAGGCCGAAAACTTGAAAGGGCGACCTAGGCAAAAGTTAGAGCTTAAAAAATTAGAAATGAAGAAAAATAGAGCTTGCAAGGTTAAAAACCCGAAAGGGTGACTCTGGCAAAAGTTAGAACACAAAAGGAGAGAGTTAATACTCGAGTGAACCCGAACCAAACTACATAAGGCCTGATTCCCATCTGTGGGATAAATAGGTAACTTCATCCCAAAGTTCGGCCATAACCATCTCTAGCTTAATTGTCTTGTCCATTTGTTTGATCGGTCCATTTTTTTCCATCGTCTGTTAGCTTGGTTGTGTTACCTCCGTTTTGGCAAAAAGGTCAGTTGCAAGATAGAGCAGAAATGGTGAACGTAATTGTGGGTGATTATGATCTTTTGATTCAGGGTCGTACGTCTTGAGGATTAATTCCAAGTGTGTCAGGTAGTGACTGTTTCCGAAAATTGTTTTGAAAGGTTTTAATGAAGTTGATTTTCTCAAATTTTTACCTTTTTCAACATAGACCATTATTTGGACCACAAAAGAAAATTTTCAGTGCTCACAATTTTAATTACATGATTTCAACACAAGTACACTCTCCAACTCCCCTGTTAAATCAAAGTTTCTTTTACATCATAAAAACTTGAAAAGAAAAGTCAAATCAATAAACTAGAGGCACAATGAGTCAGGTGATCATCCTCTGCCTTTTGCCTGCACTATGGGAAATCTCTGCAACCAAGGATGGTCCAATCTGTGCCTTGTCCTCAAGCTGAGCCAAACACTCGCCAGAAAGGGCGTAACTAAAGCTAGCAGTAGAGGCCAAAAGCTCTCTTGTCCTCCAAACAGTGAGGTATCGAGCCATGTGCGAAGCATGAACTGGAAATGGAGCCGGGTATTCCATCCCCTCATCTGGATGGTTCTGGTCACGCCTAAACTGACGTCTGAACCAGAAAGGGAAGTAAAATACACAGTGTGTAAGGCCGATCAACTGTATACCCAGTTGGCGAGACATGCTGTAGCTCATCTCAGTCAGTTCAACCACGAGCAACGCCAAGAATTGTCAGTTGCAAATCTGCTACACATCCAATCACACCACACTTCCTTTGTGGGAAAGTCTACCAGCTGTGGGCGAAAGAAGCAGGATCTAGCCGAATGCTCGGGACAAGGGCCCACGACCTTCAGCTTATCCATAACCACACCTAGGAAGGGATGAAAAATAAGAGAGATTAAAGAATAGAGAGATGTACGTTGAGAGAAAAAGGTAAGGAAAGGGTTTTGAGAAAAAATAGAGAGTGAGTGCCAAAGTGATATCAGAAATCATAAATAAGAGATGATGGGAAACAATACCTGAAGAAACAGTGGACTCCTCGAAAGCCGAGAAGTCTCCCGTCGATGGAAAGCATCCAAACCCATCAAAGTTTCGGCCAATGCCAAACCTATGCAGCTCTTACCCTCCCTAAGGCATTGAGCCACTGCGATCAACCTAATGCTGGCTCCGCTACAACTAGGGGCAAGTAGAAAGTGTGCAAGTAAGCATGTACCGAGGGCATGTTGACGATAACCTCGCCAAAGAAGGTCATCTCTATCTCCAATGCCGGAAAACAGATGAATCAAGCCGGATATATCTAACTCCCCATCATGAGCCAAGGACCAAGCCTCGTGTAAAGTAAGCCCACACGTCCGTTCAAGAGCCCATGTATGGCTAAAACAAGGTAGAGGCATAATCTCCTCATTGTGCTGGGACTCCATCAATGCTTAAAACTCTTCAAGAGTAGGACACATTTATTGTGGCCCGAAGCGAAACACATGAGTAACCGGGTTCCAACATCGATCAGCGGCATGAAGGAATGAAAAACAAAGCGAAGTATGACTTAATGAAAAAAATGTGTTTATGCTGAAATCGTAAAAATTTACCTTTTCTATGCCATCCAAAGTGGTCATCCAATCCTTGAGCCTTTTGGCAAGAAATATCACCATTTTCAAAGAAAACTACAAAAATATGATATTCTGTCAAAAGAATGGCAAGAGAAGACCTTTATAGAGGATAAGGTTGTGTGAGTGGTTGACAGTTGTTGCCAGTTGTCCAACTACATGCCTTGGATGGCCGGCCACCTCTACCAGTCAGCCATCCATTTTGTTGGCTGGCTAACCAAGAGTGCTGGCCAAGCAGCTAGACAGTAGTGTTACGAGTGGCCCTTTTGCTTTTAGGTCCTATTTTGAGTCTTTTGTTTCCGGCAAGTGTGAATAGATGTATTTAGGTTGTTTTTACTTTATTTTTTCCTCTATTGAGTTGTATTTTGTATTTTGGTTAGTGGAAAGCTCAAATTCAAGCATTTTTAGTTTCAAATTCAAATATAATCAATTTTGTGCAAGTATGGTGCCATTCTCGAGATGCTATGCAAAACAAAACTCTTCTTTTGACAAAACTATAGGGTTCAACCATGATCATAGTTTTTACAAAAGAGAAAATACAAGTGTTTCAAACAAAAAGTAACAGTCCTATCTGAAGCTATACAAAGTTCTAAACTACAAAGCAAAAGAAAAGAGCAAAAAGAATAAAAAAATCGGTATCAGTCACATTAGGCTTTAGAGGCCCTCTTCATTCTCTTTCACGGAGGGGACTCAGGGGCATTGTCACTATCGGCATCACTGTCATGAGAGGGGTGAGACTCGGAGCCAAAGCCAGTGTCATCCTCTCTGCTCCCTGACTTAGAACTAGCCTCATCCACCTCGCTTCCAGACTCAGATCGCCTGCTCACTGTCTCCTCGGTGCTGTTGGTCTCGGCATCATTATCTCCGCTTAAAATTGGCTCCCAGGATGAGGAAGTCTCCGGCGCCTGGGACTCTCTGCTCCGACTTCGAGCACCCCTACCTTTGCCCCGACCTCGACTCTCGCCCTTGCCGCTTCCAGGAGCCTGTCTTTCTCTCCTTCCTGCCACTGGAGGAAGCGCTGCTGGGGCCACCGGTGCTAATGGTGCCGCAGGTACGGGTGGAGGCTGAAAGCAAAAAATAGAGTATCAGAACAGTATCAGTGCAGAATCAACATGAGTATGGAAAATTTGGTTAGTATCGATGCAGAATAGTATGAATATGGTAAAAAGAGAATCAGTGCATGACAGATGAGAAGAGAAGGCTACCTGATAACCGTGGAGAGTAAGTAATGCCTCCCTCATCCGCCTCATGTGGACCAAAAAGGCGACAAACTGAAAGAGGCCATCTACGTAGCCCACCGGTAGCTGGAAATGAGTTTGAACATCAGTATCCAGAAAAGGGAATGTGAGATACAAACTACGAAACGAAGAACATACTTGCTGCAGCTCGGGGTCCCTGACGTACTTATGCTCCACATTCGACTACTCGATCGGAATCTGGTAGGAAGTCCCACTCAGGCACCAATGTGTGATCGTAGTCAGAATCACAGGAAGACCTACCACATAAACAGTAAGGGGAACCCCTCCAGCATCAGGCTCGGCTGTGTGAGCAGGACCTTGGGCAGCGGATGCATCTACAGTGCCTCCCGCTCAAACTCTAGTCAAGGGTGGCATCAAATGGGTCCTAATGAACTCAGCATAGTCTCTGGCCCCGCAGAAAAGATCAGTATCCTACCCCCACCATAAACTGCACGATGGCCTTAACAAGTAGACCATTGGCTGTCCTCATAGATCTAGGGAGAGGAGCAAGAACAATGGGGGCAGGTGAACCTAGGGTCAGACGTACGAACCTCTCCCTAAGATACCAGGTCCTGCAGAAAGGACGCTCTAGGAAAATTCGCAGCCTAGAGGTGTCCCAAGACCCAACGTACTTGTCCCTCATCCTGGCTGGCACGTAACCTACAGATAGAAAATGCATAGTTGTCAGTTGTTGCCAGTTGTCTTAGTTATTAGAGTATGGGCCAAAGCAAAAGAATGGAAAATGAAAATGAAGCATAAGTGAGTATAGGTTCCAGATTACTTCACGCATCGCCACTGTAACAAAGACCTAGCGCTAGTAAGCAAAGACAGTATCGCCACGGTGTCGGGGATGACACTTGCTGTCGTACCGATAGAAGTAGGGCATAGTAGCCTCTACCTCATCTCGTGGAACTGGGGCAAGGATGGAAAAGTAGGCATATACCCAAAGCTGCAAGAAAGGATCAATTTGTGAGTCAACAGGCAAAAATAGAAGTGTAGTGTGTACCTCCCAAGCTCTCCAATAGCCCCCAACCTTGTTCCCCTTCTTGCGGGAACTGGAGCTCATGTAGCCGTATAGAGTGGTGAGGCCAGCGCCATCCCAATCATAGAATCATACCCGCAACAAGACCACTAGGGCACTTAGTAGATACAAACCCACGATATTCCACCTGTTTGCTCAAAAGGTGGTACTGAGGAGGTAGATCAAAAAGCCCCGAGTGTGCTGCTCGATCTCCTTTTGAGCCTTGGGTTGGTTCCTGTGGAAGTGGTTGTAGAACCAGCTATAACGTACCATGGCCGGCCTATCTAGAGGATGCATGCTCCAAGTAGATAGATCCAGGCTACCTCCCACTAGCTCATGTCAACATCAAAGGGGATCAAATCACCCCCTAATCTCAACCCTATGATCATGAAGAAGTCATAGGGGGTCATTGTCATCTCCTCTGTGGAGGAGAAGTGGAAGGAGTTGATGGTGACCCACCACCTCTCTACTAAGGCACCAAGTAAAGCTCGGCTGGCTTGCAGTCCCGCGAGTCCTAAACAGAATAGGCCGAAGCTTGCCTCATCGACCAGCGAGGAGCTCCTAATATAAGTCCTTCGCCATCACGGCCCCATAGCCTCTCCAGGCGAGAGCATCACCTTGTGTTAAAAGAAAGATTTGGTAAGTATATGGCAGATGAAAGACTGTAATGAAATATCAAAGCAAGCAAAATGCATAAAAGGAGCAAAGTTTCTCACCTCAGCGGCGGTGTGGGTGAGATGAGAGGTGTGCTCTCGCAAAAGAAAATCCTCAGGGCGTATCCACGGGGAAGTCCTCGAACCGTAGCATGCCTCCAAGGGCCATCGCATACATGCATGGATGATAAGTAGCAAGATTGAACGACCTCTCCATTAGTGGTGGTAGTTTAGGCTCAAGCCCTGGAGGGTAGATCTCCCCCGTAGTAATATTGGCAACGATATCCTCTTTCGCTCTGCTAGCCTCGTCAATCATAAGCTTCTCAACCTTTGCCACAGGTGGAAGCACAGGTACCTCGGGAGGGACCCCATCATATGGAATATCATCCTCCATGAGAAATATAGTGAGTGGTGAAAGGAAATGGGCAAAAATGAGAAAATTAGGCACAAATCCCAAAAGTCAAACCCTAGAAGAGAGAAAAAGAGAGAAAAAGTCAAAACTCGTGAAAAATGAGCCCAAAACAATGAAAAGCCCAAAAACTCAAGCAAAAAAAAATCCAATCTGTTCAAAGTGAAGAGGGCTAAGAGGGTTTTACGACACAAAAGTTACGTGGTTCATTGGATAACGCACGTAGGGTGAAAATCTAGAGAGAGAGAGAGACCCTAGAGAGAGAAAGATGATGATTTCAGATGGTTAGGTGTGAGGAAATGAAGCCAAAATGTGTTTTAAATAAGCCTCAGGTTGAAAAGCCGAAACTGCCCCTGTTTTTTTGTCAGGTGGTCAGCCGGCTAATTAAGTGTATAGCTGGCCCTTTGTTTTGGCCAGCCGAACAACAAGTGGCCCAGAGTTGGGTTTTTTGCAGAAATCTTGCTTGTTCTGTGCATAGTTGATCCTGTATTCATCTTAAGAAGGAAAATTTGAGAAATTGGGTTTGTTTTGGCTTCTGAAGATTCCGATAGTACATTCCGGACGCAACGTTTTAAGTCTTACCATTTCTCTGAGGTGGGAAAATACCACAATCTCAAGCTTGAGTGACCATTTGAGGACCTCCGAATGATAAGTTGGAGATCTTTTTGAGGTGTTTTCAAAAACCACCGCTTTCTGTTTATCTTTTCAATACCTTTGCCTATTGTGTTGCATGGAACATGTATCACATCACATTTTACGTCAATTATAGCAATTATATTGCATCCTTGTGCATCGTGGTTTTCGTTTTATTCACCCCTATCACACGAGTGTGACTTGGCTTGTACCCCCATTTTCCTTTCTGTGCGAAGCGTAGTTTAGCTTGTACCTTTTGCCTCACTTCCTCCCAGCATGAAACGTAGTTTGGCCACCCTTGTTTCCCATGGTTAAAACCTTCCCTCTCTCCATATGAAATATGGTGAGATATACCTGTTGGTTACACCACCATTCCGTCCTTTCACGTGAAACATGTTAGGCTGTCGCTTTTTCTTGGTTAAAACATTTCCTTTCTCCGTATGAAATATAGTGGGATATGCCTGTTGGTTACACCACCCTTGTTCTCCTTGGTTAAAACCTTCCCTATCTTCGTATGAAATATAGTGAGATATGCCTGTTGGTTACACCACCTTTCCATATTTTCGCATGAAATGCGTTAGGATGCTGCTTTTTCTTGGTTAAAACTTGCCCTCTTTGTGTATGAAATATGGTGAGATACATCTGTTGGTTACACTACCCTTGTTCCCCTTTGTTAAAACATGCCCTCTCTCCGTATGAAATATAGTGAGATACGCCTGTTGGTAACACCATTCTACCTTCCTTTCGCATGAAACACGTTAGGACGTTGGTTTCCCTGGTTACAACCTTCTCTCTCTCTCTCTCTCTCTCTCTCTCTCTCTGTATGAAATACAGAGAGATTCGCCTGTTGGTTACACCATCCTCCCGTCCTTTTGCGTGAAACGCATTAGGACGTTGCTTTGCCTGGTTGGTTGCACCGTCTTTCCTTCTTTCACATGAAACGTGTTTGGAATTGCTGTTTGCTTACCCCTTTTCGTGTAAAACACGGTTAGATTTGTTTTGATTTAAGCTGAGGTTTTTTTCATTCATATACAATCATTTATTTATTACCCATTGCATTGTCTTACATGATCATGGATTTTCAAAATCACTGGCTTCGCGAAGCGTGTAAGTTCAGTTTCAAAGTATATTCTTTGTGCATATCATTTGCATCTTGTAGCACTCTGTACTTCCTGTTATAATAGAATTATATTTGATTATCTTGATTTTGGACCCTTTTAGTCAATATTTAAGCCTTGGTTGAGGTGTTACCATAGTGGTTGGGTGAGATTAAAGCAAAAACTCCAAATTTGAATAGTTGTTATTAAGTAGTCTTCACTCTTTTATCATTTTCTCTTTTCACACTTTGAATCTTGATGTGAGGCTAGAACCATTGAAAATCTTACTTCCAGGGATTCAATTTGGACACAAGAACGACCCTAAACGGAGTTCAAACGAGAGATATACCTGTTTGAAATTTACAAATCTGTACTGTGAGCATAGTGCGCTCGAGCACATGTTTCAACGCTAGAGCGTATAGTGCAGAATTAGATCTTTAAAAGTCACTTTTTGGATCAAACCAGTTCACTTTTCACTCTATTCTCTCTCTCTCATTCTACCATTTTTGGTTTCTTAAGCTTTAGAGGCTTGATTTCATCTATTTCTATACCTCTTTGACCCCTAGTTCCAATACCAAAACGTAAAGCACGACGAGGGCTTCCATTTAATGTCAACGGATTGTTGTTTCGTCGCTGGTATTTTTCCGACTTGTTTTCTTTTTGCTTCAAGAGGTAGGGTCTATTTCTTAAACTCAATATGAGTTCGGTAGTGTATTTGTGGTGTATTTTAAATATATAGATTCCATTGTTCTTGGATTGATTTTTGATGATTTGTTTGTAAGTTAGGGTTTGTTCCAAATGAGATTGTTGAGCTATGGTTTAGCTATAAAAGTTTATTTTCCACTTATAAAGAATGCATATGAGTTTTTAAAAGTGAAAAGCCCTAATTTGAAGAAACCCTAAAATGTTAGTCTTTTTGGAAAATTGTTGGATTATCAAATCAAAATGTAAAAGAAGGGTTTCTAAATGTTTTCTTGAAAAAGGTTGTGATTCTGAAATTGGAGTTGATATTTGTTGAAATTAGCTATTTCTTGCATTGAAATGAATTTTCAAAGAGGGAGGGAGTTATGCCCTAAAATGTAATTTTTGTGATTGTAAAAAGGAAATGGAATAAATGTTGAGAAATGTGAAAATGAAATAATGATTAAGGATGATGGTGGAGTTAGATATGTATTATCACTCCCATTTGAGATTTTGGAAAGGTGTATCTTTAATGGAATTTATTTATCTATTTAGATATATTTGTTTTGGGCTGTCGGTGGAAGATAGCTATGATTGTTGTAGAAATTGCATGCTGAGTAGGCAAACTGGACTATTTATAAATAATGCATATCATGGAACATGCAATGAATTTTGAGGATTTAAATTGTATGTTTTGGAAAGAGATTTTGGAAATTCTTGTGTTATGTTTTAAGAGCATTTGCTTCATTTTGAAAATCATATTTTGGGTCACATGTATTGTGCTATTGGAAAGATTAAATAAAATGGTAAGTTTGAGAAATGGTTATCATTGAATATGACTGTGTGTTTTAATATATCGTATATGTATGATGTTTGTGAGGAGAAAGGGAATGTACTCCATTGTTGGGAGGAGAAAGGGGATGGACTCTATTGAATTAAGTTGGCCTGTGTGTCCAAGGTGAAAGTCTCGAAAATAGTGCATATACATGGGTGTCAATCCCGCGGACGAAATTTTCGTAAAGTGGCAATTGTAGTGCTTGTATAGCCTACATTTACATGGGTCCCATTCGATAGTTTTCCACGGACGAAATTTCCGTGAAAGGTTATATTGGTTTTGGGAATTTACCCATTTTATTTATTATAATTTTGGTTTTGGAAAGAAATGATTTTAAACGATTTTGGCAATGTATTTGTTGTTGGTTAACGATGTATTCGTATTGGAATTGGCAATGAAATTGGTTTTTGGTTAACGATGTATTCGTATTGGAATTGGCAATGAAATTGCTAGTTGGTATTGAGAAACCTGGATTGACTTATGGAAATGGATTTCATATCAAACTAATGTATTGAATTCAGAAAATGTTTTGAATAAATGAAAGGTTTAGAAGACTGGGAATTGAGAAACAAAGTGAATTTGAGAATGCATTGAGCACATTATGTATGTATGTATTGCATTCATGATCATTTACACTGGTGAAGCATATTTAGTTTTTGAAATATTTCCTATTGGGCCTTATGCTCACCCTACGTGGCTGAAAATGTTTTTTAGGTATGCTTATGCGGATGTGGACTGAGACGTTGAAATTGTGTTTGGAACCGTGTAGGGTGGTTCCTTTACTTGTCGGCCAATGGCCATATATATATATTTTGTATGAGCACGAAATAATCTTCTTGTATAATCCTGTTGATTAAGTTTGCACTCCTCCAAACGTCGTTGCTTTACTTCCTGAAAATACAAACATGAGCTAGCCGGTGGGTGTGTGCCGGATACCTCTCCGATGCTTAAGTCAGCAAATAGACAATAGACAAAAAGCTCTGTGTTTTTTAGAGTAGAAATTGTGATACCTATACATAGGTCTTGTCATGAGCTTTTATAGATTCTGCCTGGCACAATCCTAGTAGGACTTCAACTCTCTTTAGTAGAGTCCTCCTAGGAATCAAAAAGATAATGTTTATCTTTTTACACCCTCCTCACTGCTTAACCAAGTGAGATGGTTCCACTATGGTCTGGTAGCAGCACAACTGAGCTAACACTGCCTTGTCTTTCAACATATTTAACCGCGCTCACTTAGCTCGGTGTTACCTTGGGCATCATCCAGCTCGGTTCTCCTTCCACCTATATCTCGGTTCAGAGCACCTAGACCAGGCTACTAGCAGACATCCTTGACCGAACTGACAGGATCAAGGACAAAGCTATGCAGGCCATTACCTCAGCCCATAGCTCGGTCCATTTTCCATCTGGTCTTAGCTTGGCCCAAGTTCACACATAAATTACCCTCTCAATTGCCCCTTAATTCCATCTACAATGCATGATTTGGGATTATTCTTCTCCAGCCGAGCTAAAACATTCAAGCCAACTGAACTAAAATAAGAAACACCCCGAGTTTATAATATTCAACCCCACCGAGCTGGGTTAGCTCGGTCTTCAGTACTGTGTCTATCACAGCCCGTCACTTTACGTACCTGACATCATGTCCTATCTGTGACACGTGGCACACGTCTATTGATTTTTCAAACTGTGACAACCATCCCACATTTATCAAAAAATGTTTGAAAAGTCCCGCCGTTTTCATGCCTGTTCAAAACCCATTTCTTGAATCACACCTTCACTGTTCATCTTCTTCCCTTCTGCGCTTCTGAGACTTGCTTCTATGCCCCCTGTGCTCTAGTCCCTTCCACTTCACTTGCTCTCTTGCGGTTGGATTTTTCTTTCACGCTCAAACTCGTAATTTCGTTTAATACCTCTTTCTTATGTTCCTTTGTATTTTATTTCTATACCTTCAGCGTTTAATCTCCATACATGTGTGTTTACATGCATTATCATGTTTGAATAAATACCATAAACCCGAAAACCTCATACTCAAGTTTAAAGGCTCACCAATTGGATTTGAAAAACATGACATTTGATCCAAAGTCATGCTGCAACCGAACTAGGTACTTGTTTAGCGATTTCTAGGCTTGTTCCTGACCGAGCTATAAACCTTGAGTCGGTCCCGTTTCACGGCGGAACTGAAAACTGATCGTAGCCTAGATGTAGCCGAGCTAGGTTTATTTTACTCTATCTATTTACTTAGCCCGGTCCAGTTGTCTAGGCATAACACTTTATTTTCACTTTGCAGACTCAACTATTAGAAGTCACACCTGCGCCAAGCTAGGCTGTCGCTTCCATTTTAACAAAACCATTCTTTAAGTTTCAATGGGCAAATACCGGCTCCTAGTAGACTCGCCTGGAGCCATGGCCGAATTCCGTAGAGACTACCATATTCTTGAAGATGTCCGCCTCTCTTTAGCCGAGCTAGACACCACGCCTTGGGGCAAACCGGGCTTTGTCCCCTTTTACAGTGATATCAATTGTAGAAGCCGGGCTTCGGTTCCCTATACAGCCCCTTGTATGTGAATTCCTTCGTCAAACAAGATTGTGTTCAACCTAACTTTTCACAAATACTTACAGAATAATAAATGGCATCGCCGAGCTAAACCATAGGCTCGGCCTCAACCTCGGATTGGCCAAGCTATTTCATCAATATTCGCTCGGCCAAAATGACAACGGTTGGGTGTACTACCTTCGAGTAAGAAGAGGCTGAGAAAAAATTATAAAAAACATATCAGATAAAGACTTGAATGACGACAACTTCCTTTGGGTTTCTGGTAATTTTGAAGACCAGGAAGCCCAAATACCGGGCTACAATATAAACTGGAATAAAGGAATTGCTGGTAAGAACACTGCGGTTTATTTATTCTTTGCTGTTTCATTTAACCACCATGCTAACTCGTTCCTTGCCTTTCTTGTTTGTAGATTTAAACCAACTGAAATCACACTACACTTACGCCAATCAGGACGCCCTTCGCGCCGCACTCCGATACCGCCAACGCGATTGGGCCGAGCTTCTAAACTTCGAACCGACCTACCGATATAGTGGAAAGAGGAAAACTAGAGTCACCGACTTCCTTCTAGAGCCTCCCTCGGAGCCAGATCCTACACTTCCCCAAATCAACCTAATCGCACTTACAGAAGAACAAGCAATGGCAAAAAGGAGGGTCGTGCGAGCACTCATCACCGAGCAGACCTCTGGTAAAGTACCAACCAGGCTAGAGTCATCCGGTCAACAATGTGAAACCGTGGTCTCCCTTCCAACTGCTAGGGCCACCACATCTTGGCCGAGCAAGCGTGCATGCACCTCATCGACCGAACCGCAACGCCTGGTCGATGAGGAGGACACCGTTCTTCCTGAAGCTACGCTGCCGAGCCCAGAGCCCATGCACTCCGACTGAGCAAGCCCTTCAGAATGGGCACCAACAATAACTTACAAGAACAGTGCTATAACTACCACGGACTCGGTGGTTGCTGACAAGGACCACACGCTTGCCTTCAACCTCTCCAAAAGTGTGTGTCTACCACCAGATATGGAGCACCATGACCATTTAGCCGAGCTTAAGGCATCCGCTCGGCAACCAAGTCAATGGTGCTTATAAGTGCTCCCCTTTCTTTGTTTCCATTTTTAACTGTCTATTTGCTCGGTTTTAACATAATCACTACCTCTCCTTCTGTAGGCCTTGTAGAAAAACCACATTACCCATAAGCGTATGCTGGAGCTTCGCAAGACAACGCGGTCAACCGTGGCGGATGCCAGCGCTAAGTTGGTTGAGCTAAATGAGGCCAAGCAAAGAATGGCCGAGTTCGAATCTGAAAATGCACGGCTCACCAAGCTGGTCAACGTGGTGGAAGCTGACAAGCAAAAGGTGCTGGCCGAAAGGAAAGACCGCTACCTGCGTGATCTGGCCAAGCTGGAAAAGAAGAAAGATGCTGGGCTCACAGAGCTGAAAAAGAAAATGGAAGATGCTGAAGACCGTGGCTACAAAGAAGGAGAGGCCGTCTATGTCTTGCAGTGTGAAGCTGCTAAAGACATTTTCTTCAAATGTAGATGTAAGGCAGCTGTTCTAAAGCTCGGTCATGGGCAAGACACCGAGATCTTCCAAAACCCTCCCCCTCACTTCATTC
Organism: Camellia japonica; assembly: GCA_030407325.1. NCBI lineage: Eukaryota > Viridiplantae > Streptophyta > Magnoliopsida > Ericales > Theaceae > Camellia > Camellia japonica. Next base: position 97,947,141 of record JAPPVO010000031.1, read on the forward strand.
CAAGTTACATGGCGGACTATGCCAACGCTATTCAACAGAAGCTTCTCCAAGAGGGGGAGGAGGAAGAAGAATCCCCTAATCCAAACAATGCCTCGCTTGCAATCAGCGATCACGGTCTCCAAAGTCTTTAGACAGCTCGGATGGAGCCACTCACCCAACCGGTGCCAAACACGGTCAAGGGGGCGCCTGTGACCAACCTACCCCAGGGAGAACCCGCTAAAACTGGCCTATCGAGTGGCGAAGCTCGGGTTGATCTGGATGCTGACTTGGATTATCTTTTTGCTTGATTTCTCTTTGTATTTTTCCCTTTAATGTACTAACTTTCTTTTACTTTTTGTTCGGTGAATACACTAACTTCCTTCATCTTTTTGTTCGGTGAATGCACTAACTTCCTTTAAGCCTAGCTGGCCTATCCTGGCTCAGCCTTCACTTATCCTGCCCACCTTGTTTGGTCGAGATAAGCATCTCGGCCATACAACAACTTTAGGTATTTATCCAAGTGTTGGTCAAGCCTGCCAACCTTCAGCGTAGATCCTTATCTCGGCTGAAGAGAGAAAAAGTGTTGGCCAAACCTGCCAACCTTCAGCCTAGATCCTTATCTCGGCTGAAGAACAAAAGACTTTTGGTCAAACCTGCCAAACTTCCTTCAGCCTAGATCCTTATCTCGGTTGAAGAAAGAAAAAGTGTTGGTCAGACCTGCCAACCTTCTCCATCCTAGATCCTTATCTCGGCTGAAAAAGAAAGGATGTTTGGTCAAACCTGCCAAACTTCCTTCAGCCTAGATCCTTATCTCGGTTGAAGAACAAAAGATTTTTGGTCAAACCTGCCAAACTTCCTTCAGCCTAAATCCTTATCTCAGTTGAAGAAAGAAAAAGTGTTGGTCAAACCTGCCAACCTTCTCCAGCCTAGATCCTTATCTCGGCTAAAGAAAGGAAAAGTGTTAGTCAAACCTGCCAAACTTGTTGATTGCCCCTGGTTGGCAATGACTATGAACAACTTTTACAGTAGAAAGAATAGTGCTGAAGAAAACTACTTGTTTTATTTGAAAAAAGAAAAATTACAAGTGTTTTACGGAAAAGCTAAAAATAAAATAGTTTAAGATTGGTCGTGTTCTATGGCCTGGGAATAGCTTTGCTGCCCATATCTTCCAAATGATATGCCCCTTTTCCTACTAAACCAATCACTTTGTATGGTCCTTCCCAGTTAGGTCCTAACTTGCCATCTCTAGGTACAGTGTTGCCCATTACTTTGCGCAGTACGGAATCTCCAATCTTGAATTGCCTTGGGTGCACTGTTTTGTTATATTTCCTAGATAACTCTTGTTTGTATGAGGCAATGTGAACTAATGCCCTTTCTCTTCTTTCTTCCACAAGGTCGAGTTCCAAGGTTATGACCTCACCATTCAAGTTTGGGTCAAAATTTTTGCTTCTAATAGTTGGGAGGCCTACTTCTAGTGGGATTATTACCTCCATGCCATAGGCCAAGGAAAAAGGCATTTCTCCAGTTGATCGCTGCGGTGTGGTACGGTATGCCCATAAAACATGAGGAAGCTCCTCAGCCCACTTGCCTTTTGCTCTTTCTAACTTCTTCTTCAAATCGTCTAAGATGACTTTGTTGGAAGCTTCAGCCTGGCCATTCGCTTGAGGGTATGCCGGTGTAGAGTTGTAGAATTCTATCTTGTATTCTTCGCAAAAGCCCCTGAAGATTTTGCCATCGAGCTGAGTGCCGTTGTCAGATATTAAAGCTTTGGGTATGCCAAATCGAGTTATGATGTTCTTCCAGACGAACTTCTTAACGTCTTTCTCTTTTATAGATGCGAGTGCTTCTGCCTCCACCCACTTTATGAAATAGTCTGTTGTTGCGAGAAAGAACTTTCTGTTGTCAGGCGTAGTTGGAAGTGGTCCCACAATGTCCAGGCCCCACATTGCAAAGGGCCACGGCTGGTCAATGGTAGAAGCTCTCTGGCTGGTTGATATATTTGGTGTGCGAACTTCTGACATTTCTCGCACTTCTTGACATATTTCTCTGAATCTGCTTACATGTATGGCCACCAATATCCTTGTGAAATTGGTCTGTAGGCCAATGATCTTCCCCTTTGGTGGCTTCCGCAGACGCCTTCATGTATTTCGAACAAAAATGCATCGACCTTACTAGGATGGACACACTTTAGGTAAGGTCTTGTGAAGGATTTTTTGTACAATGTTAGTGATGGAGAGAGCCAAAATCACTGTGATTTTACTCTAATTTTGTTGGCTTCTTTCTTTTCTTCAGGGAAGATGCCATCTTTTAAAAATATTATGATGGGGTCCATCCAGGAAGGGCCTAGTTCGGCACAACATGCCTCGGCGGCTTCGGGTTCTTCGATACTCGATCTGGGTAGGAAGTCAATCAGCAATGGGTGTGGGATAGATGTATCTGCCATTGATGCAAAACTCGCCAGCTCGTCTGCTCTACTATTTTCCTCTCGGCCGATTTACTCTATCCAAACTACTTCGAACTTCATGATCTCCTTTTTGACCAACTCTTGGTACTTAGCCATCCTATTATCTTTTGCCTCGTAGTCGCCTGAAATCTGGTTGACTATCAGCTGGGAGTCACTGTACACCATCAGCTCGGTGGCCTTCATGTAAAGTGCTGATTTTAAACCTACTAGCAATCCTTCATACTCCGCCTTGTTGTTGGATGCTGGGAAGCCAAGGTTGACTGCCTGTTCAGTTGTTAGGCCATCCGGTGAGATGAGAACTATGCCAAGTCTTGCACCGTGCCTGCTGGATGCTCCATCCACGAAGAGTTTCCACATCTCTCCGATGAATAGCTTCTAGCAAGTAGAGGGATCGGATGATGTCTTGGGATCAGGGGTGTTGCTGATGTTTTCTTCCAGGTCGATGTCCGCTGTCGGGGTTTGATTTTCACTGTCTGACTGCCTCAAGTCTTTGTTTTTTGGTGAGTCCCTGCTGAGAATAGCATGGTATGTTCCTTCTTCCCTATCCTCAAACCTGTATGGCTTGCTTTGCAGCTGGGCGTCCTGCTTTGGGGGCTACTCAGTTCCCGCGGCACTTTCCCTCCCAGTCAAATCGATTGGGCAGACATGATGACTTCCTGGCGTGAACTCGGCCACAAAGTCTGCCAAAGCTTGGGCTTTTATTGCGGTTCTTGGTTGAAACTTGATATCGAACTGCTTCAACTCCACTGTCCATTTCAAGATTCGTCTAGAAAAATACGTCCTCTCAAACAAGGCTTTTAAGGGGATAGTCGTTAGGACAATCACAATGTGGGCATGGAAATAGTGTGACAACTTTCTTGAAGCCATCATCAAAGCTAAGGCCAGCTTTTCCAACGGTAGGTACCTTGTTTCAGCGCCCAACAAGGTCTTGCTAACATAAAAGATAGGCAGGTGTTGTATTGCCTCTGCTCTGACCAACACTGCGCTGACTGCATGCTGTGAAACTGCTAAGTACAAAAAGAGCTCTTCTCCTGGTACTGGGGTTACTAACAACGGAGGAGAGGTCATGTAATCTTTGAAGCTTTCTAGGGCACGGTCACACTCATCATCCCACTTAAATTTGGCCTTCAGTGCTTGGAAGAATGGTCGACAGCTGTCTGACAACCGACTTATGAACCGATTGAGCACGGCTGCTAGGCCAGTGAGATGCTATACTTCTTTGACTGTGTTGGGCCTCTCAAGATCTTTGATGGTTTTGATCTGAGAGGGATCAGCTTCTATACCCCGGTTGGTCACTAGAAAGCCCAAGAATTTGCCTGATCCTACGCCGAATGTGCACTTAGATGCGTTTAGACGTAACTTGTGGGTTTTCAAAATTTGAAACATTTCATCTAAGTCCCTGAGATGGTCCTTCTCATCTCTGCTTTTGACCACCATGTCATCTATGTAAGCCTCCATTATTCTACCTAACAATGGTTCAAACATTTTGGTGACCATCCGTTGGAATGTAGCCCTTGTGTTCTTTAGGCCAAAGGGCATGACCTTGTAACAGTATAGTCCTCTGGGTGTTGTAAATGACGTGACCTCCTAGTCCAGTTCGTACATAGCGATCTGATGGTAACCCCGATATGTATTAAGGAAGCTAAGTCAGTTATGCCCTGCTGTCAGGTCCACCAGTTGGTCTATCCGTGGTAGGGGAAAACTGTCCTTTGGGCATGCTTTGTTAACTGTTTTGTAGTCCACACAAACACGCCATTTTTCGTTCTTTTTTGGTACCACTACAGTGTTGGAAGTCCACCTAGGATAGTGTACTTCTTTGATTGCTCTTGCCTCTAGCAAGTTTCCTACTTCCTCTACCACTATCTCTGCGTGGTGGAGTACCGATCGGCGAGTTTGCTGAATAATTGGTCTGGCAGTTGGATGGACATTAAATTAATGGCAGATGAAATTTGGGTCAATGCCAGGCATGTCGTATGGTGTCCAGGCAAACACTTCGATGTTAGAGGTTAAAAATTCCATGACCTCTATTCTCTCAGTGCTGGACAAAGATGAGCCGAGTAAAAAGAACTTTTTTGGGTTCTTTTCATCTATCCTTACCTCTACCAAGTCTTCCACTGCCTTCGGTTTGGCTGCTTTGCCGACATCTGCAAACAGTTCGTTGCTTTCTGGTTCCTCCACCATCTGTACAAACCCTTTTGCAGCACGGCTACTGTTTACCGTGACGAAGCATTGTTTCAACATGATTTGGTCTCCTAAGACTTCTTCAATCACCCCGGTTTCGTTAAGGAGCCGTAATGCCTGATGGTAGGTTAATGCCACCGAATGCATGGCGTGCAACCATGCTCTTCCTAAGATTATGTTGTAAGTGGAAGGGACCTTCAATACCCAAAACTCCACCTGTTTTGTCATTGTTCCTGCCTTGACTGGCAGAATTATCTTGCCCACTGGCCATTCTGGCAATGAGTTGAAACCGACTAGGGGAGATGTCGCAGGCGCCAAGTCTTTGTCCTCCAATTTTAGTTGCTTGAAGGTCTCGTAATACATTATTTCGCATGAGCTTCCTTGGTCAATCAGAATCCGTTTGATGTCGAAATTCTTGACGCGCAAAGTGACCGCCAGTGCGTCATTGTAAGGACAATGTAGCCTTGTTAGATCCCTGTTTGAGAAGGATATAACGTTCGTTGCCTCTGTTTTTTCCCTTTTGACAGTAGGTTGTGCACTTAGTACCTCCCTCAAGTGCTCAGCCTTTTTGATCATCCCTCTGAGCTCACATACCCGCTCAGGTTCGATGATCCCATGTATGACGTTGATTATGCCTTGGGGTGGACGGTCGACCGGTATCCCGCTTAACCTGCTGTGGTCCTGGGGGCTGGCTGTGTTCCCTCTTCTATATACTGGTCTAGGTGACCAGCGGCCGCTAACTCCTCCAGATGTTGCCTCAATGGTGTACAATTTTCAATTTGGTGCCCTTTTTATCATGGAAGGTGAAATGGTACCTCTCATCGTAACCTCTTTGTCCTTCTCCGAACTTGGTTGGCCGCCGAACGAAGGTTTCATCGTGTATCTCACTAAGAATCCTGTAGATTGGTTTGTTGAATACTGTGGTAATGGCAGTGCGGACTCTTAACTTCTTTGTTTGGGGGTCCTCTCTGTTAGCTCGTCTGCCTCGCTCATTCTTGCTTGATTGTTCTACCGTGTTAACTTTTGTTGGAGTCTTTTTATCCGGCAACGTTGTTGTGCCAGATTTTGGTTTAGCACGGGTGCTATCTTTCTCTACCCGGATATGTTGATGCACTCTCTCCATTAGGGCCTCCATCGTGAGGAGTGACATTATCGTCATTGAATCCCTTAACTTGTGGGGCAATCCCCAATCTGGTTGAAAGTCTCTCAATATTGACTGTTGTAAGACCTCAATGTTTCCTTCTCGCCCATGTCAATGGAGAGTAGCTGGTCAATCTCCATTGGTGTCTTGGTATTCGTTCTGAATCTAGTCACAAACTCCTTTGCCAAATGTGCCCATGAGGCTATGCTGCCTTCTAGCAACCTTTTGAACCATGTTAGACCTAGGTCACCAAGGCTGGAAGGAAACAAGATACACATTAGAGCCTCGTTTCGCCGATATACTACCATAACCTGGTGAAAGTGGCTTAAGTGCATGTAGGGGTCTGACTTCCCCTCATAAGTAGTGAATTTGGGCTGGTGGAAGCCTGAGGGTAGCGGTGCATTCTCAATTACCGAAACGAACGGCGAGCTCTGTAACCTTGCTAACACTTTATCTGCTGGTTTGTAAGCAAGGCGCGGCATTGGCATCCCTACCTTGACACTCCCATGTGTCCTAGGGACCAATCGCTGTAGGGTTGAAACTCTACGAGGGTCATGAGCCCTGGTGTCCTCCTTCCATCTGGCCCTCTCCTCTAGCACTATTCGCAGGTTTGCTGACCTAGGCAACTCCGTGTGCCTAGATGTCATTTGGTGCGTGTGCGAGGGCCGATAACTGCTTCCCTTCATATACAACCTCTCAGTTCTTGTTCTCTCAAACCTGGAGTAACGAGTCCTACAGGTTCATGATTGTGTATCGTCTGTCCTTAGGCTTCTACTTTCAGCTTGTGATGGTGTGACTTGTATGTCATGATCTTCCGAGTGGTAAGAGAGTGTGTTGCTCTGCGCTCCTCTTCCGTTGCACTCCTTTGCCCTTTATCTGGCGCTTCATAGTTTCCATGTTAGTCGCCATTCTTCTTATTACTTCATCTTGCTCCCTCACGCGATCCTCCAGAACCTGAGGATCCAACCTCCGCCTCTACCTTTTAGGACTTTGAGAGCGACGAGGACTGGAGCCCTGTCTCTTCCATGTGTCCCTCCTGGAGTTCCGTCACTGGGGGTCTAACTCTGCCATGGGTGGGATAAAAGGTAAGCCTTTACGTCTTCCACCCCCCTCCGGATTGCGACAAATCTTCATTGTGTGCCATTGATTTCAACTAAAGAGGAAAACTTGATTCAAAAGGTTTTGTTCTTTGTGTCTTTCCCACAGACGGTGCCAATTGTATGAGCACGAAATAATCTTCTTGTATAATCCTATTGATCAAGTTTGCACTCCTCCAAACGTCGTCGCTTTACTTCCTGAAAACACAAACGTGAGCTAACCGAAGGGTGTGTGCCGGATACCTCTCTGATGCCTAAGTTAGCAAATAGACAATAGATAAAAAGCTCTGTGTTTTTTAGAGTAGAAATTGTGATACCTATACATAAGTCCTGGCACAATCCTAGTAGGACTTTAACTCTCTTTAGTAGAGTCCTCCTAGGAATCAAAAAGATAATGCTTATCTTTTTACACCCTTCTCGCTGCTTAACCAAGTGAGATGGTTCCACCACGGTATGGTAGCAGCACAACCGGGCTAGCACTGCCTTGTCTTTCAACAGTTTTAACCGCGTTCACTTAGCGCGGTGTTACCTTGGGCATCATCCAGCTCGGTTCTCCTTTCACCTATATCTCGATTCAGAGCACCCAGACCAGGCTACTAGTAGACATCCTTGACCAAACTGACGGGATCAAGGACAAAGCTATGCAGGCCATTACCTCAGCCCATAGCTCGGTCCATTTTCCATCTGGTCTTAGCTCGGCCCAAGTTCACACATAAATTACCCTCTCATATTGTTGGCCGTGTGCCATTCTTGTAAGGGTTACATCTTTTGTATATGATGTAAGCCTTTGGGAATTTTAATTTGATTTATAACATCTTTGTATGTTTTTGTTATAGCGCATCCATTTGACTTAGATGTTGTATCTAAGAATGTATAAAATTGGAATAACACATGTACTGTGAGCCTATATTATATACATCTGCATGAGTGTTGTTAGTGATCGTCTATCATTGGGTGGTTTACTCATGTGGGCTGGACCTCGTAAATCTGAGGCGTGACACATCTTGCCCTTGAACTACACTAGTTTGATTCCTTGCAAAGGGATACGTAGGCAACTTTCGAGTTCAACCAAATTGCATTTACTTTTTGATTGCTTGCCCAAGTCTTACAGCCTTGTCAAATGGGTCGTCTTCAGACTTTGACATTCACTCACGTCATTTCACGACTACGAACTCTATCAAAGAGTGGCAACTGTAGACACCCTATTTTTGAATACCCTTAAGATGTGGGCGCCTCACGTTGAACTCTCGATGATGAATTATTACGCTGTACAATCGTTCAATTTCTTCAGCAAAAGACTTCGGTTTTGAGTTTCAAAACCTAAAACCTTGCACTTCCTTTGGACCAAAACCTAATTTTTCTTTCTAGCCTGACCACTCAGAGGTCTGCAGGCCAACAAGTGGCCGACAGGCCAATTTTTATTTTTCAGCCGTCCTTCTCCATGGCCGGCCAGCCATGTTCAGCGGCAGGCAGATATTTTGCAGCCAGTTTTTTCCCTATGTGCATGCTTTGCACCAACTGGGTCAATACAGATATTTCTGACAGGGAAACCTATTTTTCTATAAATAGATGACCACCCCTCATGGATTAGAAAATTTTGCTAAGAACCAAAGACTTGCCAAACACTCTTCTTCTCTCTCTCTTGCAATGTACATACACTATACATACACTTCCTAAACCAAACATTTAAGGCTTCTTGCTGAGATTATTGAACTCAAATTTCAGCCTTTGAGAGGATTCAACTTGTGGTTTGTGAACAAAAGAGTATCCTCTCTTCAAGAGGTATAACCTTTGCCATCTTTTGCCTCGTTTACACTACTCTTTTCTTCTCTTTTTCTTGTTGTTTATACACTATTTTGGACTGATTTTTAAGTGCTGAAACTTGTGATTAAAAAGTTGCCAAAGGTGGAGGGGTTAACCACCATTTCTTGAACCTTATCCCATAGCTTGTATCCTTGTTTTTCCACTTGTTTCTTTACTTTTAGCTACTATTTTTCAAAGTTTTCAAAGGCTAACATATGTGATTTAAAGGTCCAAAAAGTAGAGGGGCTAGTCACCCTTCCTTAGGCTTGCTTCCTAGCTTTGTTCTCTTCCATTTTGGTCTATATTTTCCACTCTTTTCAAACTGATTTTAGCATTGTTTTGTGCTATTTAGGGACTGTTTAGTGTGTTTATTTAGTTTATGCTTCGAATACTATGCTTGTGTTGTTGTAAGTCCTCATAGATTTGGTTTTTTAGGCCATAGACATCAATCTATTTGAGTTAATAGCTTTCTTTACATAGTTTTCATATAAATATTCACACTTGTAATAATCATCTTTGCATAATCATCTCTACAACCTCCCTCGTTTCTTTGCTTTCTTTGATTAAGAGTTATCTCAAACACTAGGTTGTTGCTTAAGGCATGAGAAAGAGACTTTCCATGCTTAATGGTTTAATCTCTGAGGTTCATTACCAAGGCATTACATCTCTCTTATGTTAAGCACAACTTCTTGTTTGACACTTTTCTTTATCGCTTTTTGCACTTAGTGGACATAATTATCACTTTTGGACAAAATGAAGAAAATATAAGAACATGGCAAGGTAATGCAAAAAAGGCTAATAAAATTGGAGTAAAAGAGATTAAAAAAAAAGGGTAATAAAATTAAGTTGGGTTCAATCGGACGTTATATTGAACCTATTGAGTCTTGAATCACTACATACTTTGTAGTGATGTTTAGTGATTCAAGAATCAATGTCTACCACTTCAATATGTGCGCTATCGCATGCTTTGAGTTAAGCCATGTGTCATGTTAATAAACCAAATCTAGTAGTTGTATTTTGTATGTGTTGCATTAGTCACTTGCATATTAGAGTATGCACTTTGCTAACTATTTCTTTTATTTTGGCTTGCCTCTGCTGAGTACTAGGTGAGCATTTTTGCTTTAGCATATTGCATGTATGTTTGTGTTGCCATAATAAGCATATTTACCATGAGGCTAAGTGCTTATTTGATATACCTCTTGAATGCCGGTGGATAAAGACTAGTTCGCTTAAATTGGGATAATTTAATTAATGTATATATGAGCATACTTTTTTAAGTAGCACATATTCAAGATTCTTTTCAAACAAAGCATGAAATCAAAGCATTCCAAGTGAGTGACTTAGTCTATACTTGTGTTCCTCACATAGTAATGATTAGCATTAATAAAAACAGAACAAGAGCATATATTGTATGTAAAAATCACATCATGATTAGTAGAGGCCGATCTTTGGTCGGGTGAGTGGGATGCTCAATTCATGACATTCCCTTCTCATACCTAAGTTCCCGAGCCGAGACACTTTGGCTATGACGGACAAGTGACCTTTGGCATGAGTAACGGGTTTCTTAAATTTCCTAAAAAAATATTTAGGTGGCAACTTTGAAATCTGGAAATACAGTCCATTTTTGGCATTTCTGATGGTAAATCGATTTCCCAAAGATTTGGCGGGTTTGGACTCTTATTTGTGTTTTTCAATTTCACATTGCACTTGTGAAACCAAATTCTGATTAACGGGAGTCTGAACTATAGGGCTATCGTATCCAAGGAAACTAACTCCTCCGAGGAGCACAAAAAGCCAGCTATAGTATGGAACTTCAATACATCGATAGAGAGAATTAAGTAAAGGTTCTCTCATTCGACAGGAGACATAATTATAGTAAACTGCCTGCAGGCTTACATCAATACATGAAAGAGAAAAGTTTTAACCCTTTTTACAAGAATGGCATTTGGCCAACAATTAAAAGGTCCCGTGACCAACAGGTAATGAAGATCCTCGATCTTGAAATACTTCTCAATGTTCACCTGAAAAGGATTAGCAACGTGGGATGAATATAAAGTCCAGTAAGGATCCGAACATGATCCTAAACAATAACAACATAGACATAGCTATGATCATGAATGCTTTAAGTCATACCATATACATAAGTGCTGGTTTATACATAAAGATTGTGACACTTTTGTTCTGGGTCCGCTTGAGCGGATAATTTTAACTCTCAGTATCTTGTGAGTTTGAGAGATACGCTCGAGTGCAGGATGTGGTGTTCGAGCGGAGAATGTTGGTTCCTAGTTGTTTCATTGTAGCTCTGCAAAACTACTGGGACTTGTTATTTTGTGCTCGAGTGAGGGATTCGTCGCTCGAGCGGGCCTTTAAGTTTATGTCTCACGCTCGAGCGAGAAAAGTGACGCTCGAGCAGACTGTGCGAACTTAGCAACTTTAAAAACATGATTCGAGATCATTCCTTACACTTTTCATTTCTATCTTCTCTTTTCTCTCATCTTTTCCAAAAACCCTAGTTTCTCACTCTAAAATACCTTCCATTCTATTAAGATTTGGCTTAGATCATCTAGCAAAAAGTAAAGAAGATTTGGAGATCTTACTCTTCCACCTATTGAATCTTGGTTTTGCGAAGGATTCTTCAAGGGGCTCCATTTTCTTTCTACTTGTAGAGATAGAGATACTTTTATCCTAGTATTTCTTTGCTTTGAAGAGATTTCATGGTGTGGTTGTGACTTATGAGCCCCATTGAGAATATTGTTGGATTACTCCCATGTTCTACATAAATAAACCATCTTACTTGACTCTTACTTGAAATTTCTTTATACTCTCTTCTCAAACATGTATATAAATGTTGTTGAAACCTATATCTATGATAAAGAAGGCAAACCTCAAATTTGGTAAAACCCTAAATTCTCAACTTGAGTAGAAAACCCCAAATTGAGTGGAAATTCCTTTGATTCATGAAACATTGTGAATAATAAAAAGATGAAAGATGTGGATGTTGGTATGATAAATGAATTGTGGCTTGGATATTATTTTCTTTGAATGTGGTGTTGTATTCCATTCTTTGGTAATGTTGGATGCTTGTTGATGGAATAAAATGTGATTGAATTGTTAATTCTGCATGAGCTCGGGTAAGAGTCGGTTTTGAAAATGTGGTGTTGTGTTGGTACCCGCGTAGGGAGTTTAAAAGGTGCCCAAATGCCCTGTCTAGACTTATCGTTGGACGAATGTGGGAAAAATGGTTTTTGGGTGTCCACATAGTCCCGCCATATAATAGCCAGCAAAAGTGAAAAAACGGATGGTTTTCTTTGGGTGCCCACTCCCTTCCGTTTAATAGCTTGCAAATGTGAGGGCAATTTTAAAACAAAAGCAAAGGGTGTTTTAAATTGGACTCTTATAGGTGGAGTCATGGCTTGTCTTCTATAGTTGTGATTATTTAACTGTGGTGCTTGATGACATGAATTGCATGGTGCCTGATGATATAAATTAAAATTGTCGCTCTTGAGTTATTATGTATCACTATGATTGATAAAGATTATATGAGAAGAGAAATTTCCTTGTACTATTTTGTCACAAAGATAGCATAATCTCATTCGAAAGATTAAATACTTGGATAAATGTGTTCCTATTGGGCATATAGCTGAATCCTATGCTATTTTTCAGGAATTGACAAAGTACCACCCCTTGATGGATGGGATCAAGCCGCAGCTCCTTTTGGGAAAAAGTTGACTCCTGTGTGTTTTACTATTTTGAATTGGAATTTTTGTATCAAGACTATCAAGTTATTTTGTTGTTATTGTACGCCCTAGGGGCTTATATTCTGTAAAGCCTTCTAGTTCATTGAACTGGCATAAGAATCCAGAATATTGTGAGATTGTCCATGGTAAATTGTAATCCCTTATCTTTTAGTTCAATGAGAAAGATAACTTTTGGGTATCTTCTTGTATTTGTCTTGGCATATTCTCATGAGAAATTTCAGGGCCTTACAAATGGTATCAAAGCCTAGGCTAGAATACCTTGGGCTCGTGGAAAGTGACGTGTGTCACAATAGGGTCCCTAGGCTAGGACGGAATGCTTAGAATACCTTGTGTGTTATGTGTTTTCATGTGACTATGTGGGTATGTAGTTAGAATCCTATGATATGGCTTTTGTTCGTTACATTCATCAAAATCCTTTTAGAAAGGCACTTGATCACATTACAACAAAAAAAAGGTTTTTACGGCGCGCAATGCACGCCGTAAAAACCCTTCTACAACGTGCAGCGCACGTCATATTATGACCAGTCATGGAAAGTCATTCACTTTTAACGACATGCTTTATACGCCGTTAAAAACTATTTAACGGCAGATTTTGTGTGTCATTACTCTTTCTACGACATGCTATAGTACGACATTAAAAACTATTTAAAGGCAGATTTTGTGCATCGTCGTTACTTTTTCTACGACTACTTTTACACGCCGTTACTGGCTGAGTCAAATAACGACGCTAATTGCGCGTCGTAAAATATGTAATACGACTTATTATGCCTGCCGTAGAATATGCAATTTTTTCTTTTTATTTTTAAATTCACCAGGCTCTATTTGACCAATTTTGTATAATCTAACAAATATTACAAACAAGCATCACAAAACATCAATCAAATACCAAAATACTATTTCAAACATAAAAAATAAACTATATCCATAAATTATCAATATATACATTCCAAACATCCAAAAACTAACCTTAATTCAAAACTATCCAAAAAGAACTATCCTTAAATTCTAATTGTCCAAAAAATTCTACAGTGTCCAAAAACTATGTCATATATAAGTTTCTAAACAAAAGGCACATTTTGACATGGCTAACCTATACTTTCCAACACCCAAGGCCAAGAAGCTCCATTCTCTGGATTGTCTTGGCTTCACACGTGCTTGAAATGAGAGAGAGACTGCAGCTAATGAGAGAGGGCTGCAGCTGATGCTGCAACTACTGTAGCATTTGTTGCTCTGTCTGTTCTGAGATGCAGCCTTGGCTATGGCTGCTAGCTGCTGAGGTGTGGCCTCGGTTGCTGGACAGTGGCCTTGGTTGCAGCTGGCTGCTGTGGCTGCTCTGCCTTATCACTGGGGCCTGCTGTGGCCTTGGCTGCTGTGGTACTCTGCCTGTTTTCACCACCTTGACTGCCATGGCCTTGGCTGCTGTGGCTGCTCTGCCTTCTCTGGCTTAAGTATCATAATCTCCACTGTTTCGTAGACCTACACACGAATTTTAAACTAATGAGTTCTGACAATTAATTAACTTCAAGTATTGATATTACAACCATATTGCTTTTGTCATTAATTTAAATCCAAATCTGAGCAGACACGGTATACAAAAATAGTCTTCCACAAGTATTGGAGTGTTTATAGTCCAAACTGCGTAGTCACACATTTTTTGCAAAAACTTGTATAAACTGAACTAAGCAAGTTCATAAATCTCTAGTTAGTTGTGCAAACCTACCTGGCATATGTCATCAATTTTCTCGGTCCAGACACTGCCTTGACAAGTGGGTATAATGTAGTCTTTGCACTCACAGAACAGCTTCGATAAATTACTGCTTGTGGAGAGTTTCTCCTTAGCAATTATGAATCCACAACCCAGTTGAAAATTTTAGAAAAATGATACATCATAAGGACGATACAAGAGCCATGCTTTAGTAATTTAGCATTCGCTACCTCTGCAGTAATCATAATGGCGTAAGATGCAAATTACTCACTAATGCCACAAACTTATGGTTAATGACAACTATCACTTCAGGAATAGAACATTCAATTTATATTTATATCTATATATAGAATGAAATTTATTAAAAATTAATGAAAAAAATGTAATAATGCATGATGAGTAGATGACTTACAAGAGAAACAAACAATTGTTCAAAAAGCTTGAAAGGTGGAATATCATCCAAGTCATTCAGAATCCCTTCCCTGCAGAGTAAAGCACCATGACAGCCTTTACAATTGAGATCCAAATTTTACGGGTCCATTTGATTGTCACAAAAATATGAATTGGCCAATTTTAGAAATAGCTCATTCATGAATTAAGATGTGTATGGTTGTGAAAAGAAACAGCTATAAAATCTTCTAAAACATGGGGTTAGTAATCTAAAACGAAGATATTCAAAATATGTTATGTTCGACACTCACACAAACTTGAATTTATTCATTTATAAATTAAAATTTCAGAATTAGTTAATTCAAATGAAATAATTAATTTGCTCAACCAAAAGGGCCCTAACATGATGGCATTAACTAAAATCTAGCAACTTACACAGCCAAGTCCTCATCAAAGAGGGGTGCTTGTTTAATAGCTGGTACTGTCTTTGCTGTCTCCCACAATTCACGCCACAAATTACCAGAACACCACAAAGCAACCATTTAGGAGAGCAAATCTATGATGCGATAGCATATAAATTTTAGGTTTGTGTAATTATGCAGTGCATGATGAAGCAAGAGGATTAACCTTTCTTCTGCATTCAACTACTTAGTTGACCTTTGGTAGACAATAAATCACCATCATTAGATGGATAGTTAGAAAATGGGGCATGGCCATGAGCAAGTTCAAGTGTTGTTATTCCAAATGATCAGATGTCTGCTCTGTTAACACAAAACAAATCTTAAAGAACTTAAAAGTCAACAGAAAACAGCATCAGCATAATGTTCCAAAAAATAGAAGGGCGGGAGAGGGAGAGGAATAGATCATATCAGTCACCCACTCACTTAAAGTCATATCCATGCAGCTGCTGCATAACCTCTGGAGCCATCCTTGAAAAAGCGAAAACAAAAAATATTTGCGAAAATTGACAAACAATATGCTCAAGCCAATAATGCAAATCTATTCACCATGAATACATTGATAACAGATGATAGGACCTCACTCAACAGAACAGTGAAGACCTGAGGGAAAATTATACCAGCATGATGTTCCAACAAAAGTGTTTCTTGAGCGTTGCCTATCCCCAGTATGAAACATGCATGCAGATACCCCGAGGTCTGCTAACTTGACTACACCATTAGAATCGATTAATATATTGCTTGCCTGCAAAGAATAGATCAGCAGAGTGACTAAGCATAATAGCAAGCAACATTGCCAAATGAAACATGCAGGACAAGATAATTTTCTTGAGAATAAAGGAAGGGAAGGGACATTTTCCCAACCAAAATAATACATTCAAATTATATAAAAGAGGCAAATGATTAATTTCTTCAAGAAAGACGAATGATTAGACTCCATCACTTCAAAAGTTACAAGCACTCAAAATACTTGCCATAAGACATTCTATTTTCAATATACTTCATTTACTTGTGCATATTCTAGCATTAGAGGCCATATTTTCAGTTAAACCTAATTCATTTACTTGTGAGAGCAAAATCAACAAACTAGAGAACCAAGAGGGGCACTATTACCTTCACATCTCTATGGATATGCCCATGGGCATGAAGATAGACGAGAGCTTTAAGAACCTCACATAACAATGTGGAAATAACAGGCTCTTCAAAACCGTCTGGATAAGCAGATTTCATTATATGAAGGCATGACCCACCAGCCATATAGGGCATCACAACCCAGAGGTTCTGGCCTGTAGTGAACGAGCAATGAGCCCGTAATAAATTTGGATGATCGATCAAGCTCATCATTTGTACCTCTCGACAGATACCATCCTGAGCAGTTAACAAATAAAAACCATCTGATGACAATTGTAGTACCGTGTTTTAAACTGAACCCTCAAATATGTTCAACAGTTCAGACAAAAATCAGTGGAACAGAAATATACTTGTGCCCAAGGCATAATATAGAGATATATGGTGAATTGTCCAAGCCACATCCGCATAAGCAAGCAATGGAGCAAGAGAAGCATTATCTAGTGATAATATTCTAAATGATGGAGAAACCTCCCTTCAGCTAGAAACACTCATGCAAAATACAATCACATGACATGACCAACCAACAGTGCTTGGGATATAACCATAGACATAAACAAAGGTACACAACAATAATGTGATCAATTATTTATTAGAAACAGAATAATATAGCATACTTAGTGAAAATAGCCAAAAGAAATTATTATTTAGAAGGAATCAACTTGTCTACATTAATTTATATAGTGTTGTGAAGAAAATCTGCCTATGTACTTGACTTAGAGGTTCATTGTTATTCCAGTCGATTTAATTACTTAGATTGAAAGAGCTAGAAAAATTACTATATTAGAGTCGTAGGATTGATGTATATTGATGGTAATTAATCATACCTCTGATTTCAATTTTATATTTACAGTCAAGTAATGAAGGTTGGTCCCATCCTAGGATTAATGGTTCAGGGAAAATGTGTATTTCATTAGGGAGATGAAAGAGCCATATGATACGAGAAGAACTGGACTTATTAGAACGTTATCCAAAGTCAGAGTAATCTTAGGTTTTTATACAACTTCAAAAATAATTTTTTTTCTGAATAAGTAACGTGAACATCTGGAGCAGCACTTCTGTTACAGGGTGGGCCGGTTTCAGATTTGTTCAAAAACTGAAGCAGACGAAGCTAGAGTTAAAAAAATGGAACATTGAAGTGTTCGGAAATGTCTCATTCAAACTCAAGGCTTTAGAGGAGGAATTGCATGCTTTTGACATCTTAGCAGAGGAAAGACTTCTGGATGATTCTGAGAGGTCAAGAAGAAGAGTGGTCAGAGGTGAAATGTGGCATTTGCTCAGAATGGTGGAGTGGATTTGGCACCAAAAATCCAGATTGAATTGGACTCTAAATGGGGATAAGAATACTAGATTTTTCCATGTCTTTGCTAATACCAGACAGAGTAGAAACATGATCAGTTCTATTGAAGTTAACGGGGTGTCTTATGAGGATCCTAGCAGGGTCAAATTACAGGTTTACCAACACTTTAAGAAGTTGTTTACAGAGGATTGGTTAAACAGACCCGTCTTGGGAGGGACATTCAACACCATTGAGGAAGACTATGTATCTCATTATTTGGTTGCGGAATTCAGTGAAGCGGAGGTGTTGGCGGCAATTAAGGATTGTAATAACAACAAAGCTCCAGGCCCTGATGGTTTCAATTTATTATGCTATCAGAAATTTTGGAAGATTATGAAGCCTGACATCATGCAGTTCTTTGCAGAATTTCACTCTAATAGCAAACTGACTTATGGAATCAATAGTACTTTCATTTGCTTAATTCCTAAGTTGGAAAATCCTTCAGGCCTATCTGACTACAGACCCATTAGTCTTGTAAGCTCCCTTTACAAAATTTTGGCAAAAGTGTTAACACAGAGACTAAAGCCAGTTCTATCCTCAATTATTGAAGAAACTCAATCTGCTTTTATAGGTGGTAGGAACATCCTCGATGGGGTGTTCATTGCCAATGAAGTGGTGGATGGTTGGAAGAAGACCAACAAGAATGGTTTGATCTTAAAGCTAGACTTTGAAAAAGCTTTTGATTCGGTCAATTGGGAATTCTTGTTCTCTCTGCTGTCTAGCTTTGGGTTTGGCAACAAGTGGATTTCTTGGATGAAAACGTGTGTATCTATAGTTAGGGTTTCCATTCTAGTTAATGGTGCTCCAACTTCGGAATTCTCCACCCAAAGAGGGCTAAGGTAGGGCGATCCACTATCACCTTTCTTATTCAATATTGTCGCTAAAGGGTTAAACATTCTTTTGGCCAGAGCAATCAATCTTGGGATTCTTAGAGGTATTCATGTTGGATCTAAAGATGTCCTTGTGTCTCACCTACAATTTGCAGATGACTCAATTCTTTTTTCTGTGGCAGATTGGGATCAATTGGTACTTATCAAAAGAATTCTTAGATGCTTTGAAATTCTATCTGGGCTCAAAATTAATTATCACAAAAGCGTGGTGTGTGGTGTCGGTGTGTCTGATGATATATTGCAATCCTTTGCACATCTTCTTAACTGTAAAACTCACAGCCTTCCTCTAAAATTTCTGGGGCTGCCTCTAGGTGCCAATCCTGGGCATAAATCTACTTGGAAGCCTGTGATTGACAAGATGAGATCTAAACTTTTAGGGTGGAAGGGGAAACTGCTATCGTTTGCAGGTAGGCTTACTCTAATCAAGTCTACCCTATCCAGTTTACCAGTTTACTTTCTGTCTTTGTTTAAGATGCCAGAAGGTGTGGCAAGAGAACTGGAAAAGATTGAGGCAGCTTTTCTATGGGGCAGCAATGATCTTAAAAGGAAAGTGCATTTAGTGAAATGGGGGGAGGTAACTAAAAGCTTGGCCCAAGGGGGCCTGGGCATCAGAAGACTAAGAGATGTTAATGCTTGTCTATTGCTCAAATGGTGGTGGAAATTTGGAACTTAAGTCAACTCTCTTTGGAGGAGAGCTATATGCAGCAAATACAATATTGATGAGGCTAGTTGGCATCCACCTTTGAAGTCCTCTTACAAACATTCTAGAGTTTGGAAGGACATTTTAGCCATTGGGATTCATAGCACAAAGATTCACAATATCTTTATAGACAACTGCCAAATCCAAGTGGGAGATGGGAGTAGAATTAGGTTTTGGCATGACAAATGGTGTGGCAGCTCTAGTTTCAAGTCCACTTTTCCCCTTCTCTTTAATCTTTCAACAGATAAAGAAGGCTCTCTACAACAATTCATGGCAAGAAAATCCAGCCCAGCCAACTGGAACTTTCCTACTAGGAGAGTGCTATTCTCTTGGGAAGTGGAAGAAGAAGCTAACTTACTTTGTCTACTATCTTCAGCTCCTCCTTTGTCAATTGGCAGAGCTGATCATCTTTTCTGGGCTTCTACATCTGCAACTCCTGGTATTTTCTCTGTGGCCTCTCTTTACTCTGCTTCTAACACTTTTCTAGGGCCTCACTTTAATATTTGTAAACATATCTGGAATGGGGTTGTCCCCCCTAAGGTTTCATTCTTTTGTTGGCTGGCCTGGAAAAACAAAATCAAGACAGCAGTGTTTATGCACAGAATTGGCATTTTAGATGCTTCTGCTTCCTTCAACTGCCCATTTGGTTGTTCGGTTCCTGAATCTGCTGCTCACATTTTGCTTCATTGCCCTTTTTCTTGGTTGATTTGGTCATCTATAATTAATGAGTGGGGGTTCTCTTGGTGCATTCATGGCTCAGTAGATGACCTTCTCCAATGGTGGATGGCTGCCAAGTTCAAGAATTTTGACAGATTAATTTGGAGAGCCATCCCCCTTATTGTTCTTTGGTCGCTTTGGAAACTCAGAAATGAATGTGTCTTTGCCGAGGCTCATCCTAATTTCCCCGTCTTGCGTGAGAATATCAAAATCAGAGCAGCACTCTGGCTGAAAGCATCTATTAAAAACCTCCCCTATTCTATTGATGATTTAATTTTCAATTGGAGTCAAATCAGAGGATGTTCTTAATTGTGTTAGATGGTTGTATGGTGTTTGGGGCGTGGATGGCAGATTTTGGTGTCTTTGTAGCCTTTTGGCCTCTCTCCTTCTTGGAGCCTTGAGTGTGTGCTAGCAGATGATTTGGTGTGCGTTTAGGTGCCAACCTAGTTGGGATCCAAATGTTTCACTGTGATGCTCTTTGCACCCTCATCTTTATTGATGTAATTTATAATTCTCGTTATGTTTTCATCAATAAAGCTTCTCTTTTGCCGATCAAAAAAAAAAAAAAAAGTACTCAAGAGAATATATAAATGCAATTGTATTCAAGAAAGAAAGCAATCTAACCTTCTCTGTTGTAGCTTGTTCTATCAGTGCATAGCCCAAATCAAGGTTATCATTGTTAACAAGTTGCACAGCTTGTTCAAGAACTTCACTTGAGATATTTAAACACAGAAGTGAATTCCCGAGTTGACTTGATATTGAGCCACCTAGGGGCTCCTAACAGTAATCACATAATCATTATCAAATCTCATGTAACAAAGGTAGACAAATACAAGGTATCAATCAAGTTGTGTTGTGTGTCTTCATATAACTAAATAGGCAATTTCAGCATTAGATATGACTAGAAAACATTTAATATTTCAATTTCTTCACAAAAAAAAAAAAAAAAAAAGAATTGGTTTCTCACCGGCAAGAACTAGCCATAGCATTAGAGGACCCTCTTTGGTTGTCTAAAATATGCTGTAGCAAGATAAAAAAATAAAAAATATAAAAAGGAAAAAAAGAAATCAATAACTAAGAAATCAAATAAACATATTCAAAACCATTGGCTTAGGCTCAATCAATGAATGGCAAGCAACATACATAATCTTTTCAATCACACAAAATACCAAACACATAATGGGCACCATACCTCAATCCCAGGAATGGCAACTCTACTCTTTTCATAGCAATGTCATGCTTATCAAGGGTAGGAAAACAAGATGAAATAAATAAATAAATAAATAATAAAAAAGCAAAATAGAAAAAATAGGATATTTCTTACCTAAAAGCAAATATAGTCCTTCCAACACCAAAAGCATCACCTATTCACACCAACACAAGAGAAAATATAGAACAGTTTAGAAGATACTAAAAAAATAAATCTTACCGAAAACCCTCAAGCCATGAATTCTAGTACCCTGAATTGGTGTGAATTTGAAACTAAGATTTCATTAGATAAAAAGAAAAATTAACTTAATAATCAACTGAATAATAATCAAATGCATATATATATACATACAAAAAAAAAAAAACCTGTCCAAAAACTTTATCCCATAGCATAACTTCAATCCAAATCTAAGACATTGCAATAAAAATATATGAAAAAAATTCCAAAATTAGTTTTATAAAAAAATAAAATGGTGAAATTTATCAGAGCCATTTTCATTTTCTTGCTCTTGTTGTACAACTAACTCACTAAAAAAATAACTACTGATCTCCATAAAATGAAAACAATCTGAACTAACTCAAACTTTTATTTGCTTCCTTGGAATAATTATCTACCTCCCAAGGGGAAAAAAAAAATCAAAGAAAGCAAGAAATAGGCTCCTCAAATTAAAGTCTCCTCTTAGCTTTCATGCTCAGCCTGTAAAACAAAATAAAAAGGATCAGAATATTTACATACTTTATAGTAAATTAAAAAGAATAAAATCATACTTACAGTAGCCTCAGAACTACTAAGCATTCTTCTTGCATGGACTCTTTGTCACTCTAAAAGAGAATAATAACAATCAAAGCTTGAAAAATTGATATAACTACATCAAATTGAAAAGCATATGTAGATATAGACTAGTAAATTGCACATACCTCCAATGGTTTATTCACTCCAAAATTAGAACGTAGCCAAGCCCCTGCACAAATTAGAGCTTGCACTGTTTCCGGTTTCAAAGAGCTTCGATATTGATCTAGAACTCATCCCCTAATATGAAAGCAGATTCAGAAGCTACAGTGCTGATAGGAATTGATATATTGGTCACGTACCATGTTTGATAAAATGCGAAACTTGAGAGTGTTTGCCTTCCACCAATCTAAAGCATCAAAATCAACATCTAAATTCCCTTCACAAATGTAAAAGCCTTCTTCCAAATATATGTCCAAATCAGATTTGCTTGGTTCAATAGTTTCCAACTCTTGTGCTCATATATCAAACTCTGACCTGCTCTTACACTATGTTTGGATTGAGTGATTTGGAGAGAAAAGAAAAGAAAAGAAATGGAGTGATATGTATTTCTCTTATTTGTTTGGATAATCTAAGTAGAGAGAAATGGAAGAAATGGAGAGAAACTCATTTCTCTTATGAGTCTCATTTTCAATCTTCCCAAAAGTGAAGAGATTAAGAGAGAAAAGAAACCACTATTTTCATAATACCTATTTTGTCCCTATAAAAATAAAAGAAATAAAATGATTGAAAATATAAAAAGGTTATTTTGGTAATATAACATAAAATAATTTCTTTTCTTTTCTCTTAATCAAACCTAACCAAACAAGAATGAGAGAAATCACAATCATTTCTTTTCTTTTATTTCTTCCTTATCCAAACAAAAAGGAGAGAAATCACAATCTTAAGTAATCATTTCTTTTCTCTTATTACTTAAGTAATCATTTCTTTTCTTTTCTCTCCTAAGTTCCCAAACATAGTGTTAGTTTTTCCTTTTGTATTGCAACTAGTTATAGGACTATTAGAAGATCTCCTCCCCACTTGAGAATCACTACTTCCAATATTACTTGAAGCATGAGCAACGACATAATCATCATACAGTTCATACAATGAATAACAAATTTGATTGATATGCTTTTCAGATTCTGCAATTCGACAGAGCTAGGGCACGAACCCTTCAAATTCAAACTTTACCAAAAATTAAAATCAAATACAATCAGACCAAAAACAAAAATCAAATGCAAAAGCAAATCAGATCTAAACTAAAAATCAAATTGAAAGAAAGTGCAGAGAACATGAATAAACTACTCTCATTCACCATACTCATATACTAATAGGAAGTTTTGAACTTTTAAGTTCCTAAAATTGAAAAGCCTAATGGAGGCTTTAATAGATACAAACCCACTGTAGTTTGATTTTAATAATTGACTCCTTAGTTATTTCCTTCAAACTTGCAATGTGTTTTATATGTCTCTAAGCATAAGAGGTGTGCTCCCCAAGTGTTCTGAGATGAGTGGCTGCATTTTACACTTTTTCTCTGTTTTCTATTGTGGACACTAGTAATGCGAACATAAAATTTTGAACATTGCAAATTTGTCACTAACTTAAGTAGTTATTTCATAGTTTTTTTTCTTTTTAATGTTTTTATTTCCAGTTATTTTGATGCTGTACTTGAATTTTTTAAGGCATTGATTTACATATTTATTTTTCTGTTTGTCATCTCTATCTCTATCTATCCAAACACAGCCTTATTATTAGACTTGATAACAAAAGGGACTCATCAATTTTCATGTCAGCAACTAATAAAAAATTGTAAATTAAATTTGATGGAAATCATACAATACTTCAATAATTTACTCCATAAATAAACTACTGTCATTCACATGGGAATAGAACTCACAATATCACAGTATTTATGGAGTAAACTATTACATGTCAATATCATTTTTATTATGGATATATATATATATATATATATTATGGATATATATATATTGTGTGTGTGCGCGCGCGCGCATCTATACTGGGCTTGGGCTTTGATATTTACAATAAATTTTTTTTTCTATTTTTTCTGTTATAAATATATATATATTTTTTTTTTGGTTAGTTTAAAAGTTGTATAAAGTTATCCAAAAAATATGACTCTAATGTTACATGATTTTTTATTTTATAAAAATCATAAAATAAGTTGATTTTGTCCATTCAGAACAAATTTTGTTATTAGATGTTAAAAAATATGATTTTTTTTTTCTCCCACAAGAAACTTATAAAAAATATATTAAAAAAATTATGATCACTTTGGATCACTAAATTCTCCATTTTGATATACGTGTATCATTTTTCTATTTATCAATCACAGTAACAAGTAGTTATTACTAAGATCCTGCAAAGTAGAAGTCAACAATTAGGAAAATATGCAATTGCTTACACATGTGAAAGCATTTGCATGCACCTAAGAGGATATCAACAGCAATGCGAATGAAGAATGTGGAAGTAGTTAATGAAATCATGATTTTTTAACAAAACAAACAGATTTTTTGGGGTTTCATTATATCTAATCAAAAAGCAAATAATTTTTTACAAACAATACCCAACATATTTTTTCATCACAAATTCCAAATCAGTTTTTATATGAAGAAAAAAATTTAATGACAAATAAAAACTCCTCTAAAACAGTGAAGAAAAATCATACCTTTGAGAAGAAGAGAAGATAAGAAGAGAACAGAGAGGAACAGAGGAAGAGAAAACCAACTTATTGACGCTGCATGATCAGAACATAGAAATCAAAGAGAAGAGAATAAAATGAGTAGTTAGGATTCAGAGGTTCCAAAACAATTAACATGTTGTAAAACTGTTAGTATATTCAAGGAAATCAATCAATTAACAAGTTTAGTTGTGATTTCATAGACAGAATAAACCTTCTTGTTTCTGACATTGTCCTCATGAGCATTGTAAAAACACCCCCAAGCCTTGGCATCAATGATCAGTTTCTTCCAAACAGACCCAAAGGCAATAATGCCTCTAAAGGCAATAATGCCTATAAAGGCAATACCTATAAAAAAGGAAGCCATAATGCCTTTTACTTGCAACACCTTGAACAATCAACTAAATAGACTCAAACATGGTTACTTCACTATTTTTGGGCACACACAAGAATGCCTTGCTCTAGTGGGAGCCACATTGACTCTTTGACCTATAGCCCCATTCCCATTATTTTTGATAGTTGAAATAATTATCACATCCTCCTCACCACCTTGAAACCCATCAACTGAGTGAACACTCACAAAGAAGTCACTCTCTGCATCCGTACTGTATGTTGTCCAAGTTTCTCATGAATTGCAATAACCTGAGCATTGTATGGTAATATCACACCAATGCTAACCCTCTGTTTTAAGGCAATGGATTTTATAATGGGACAAATAAATAGTCAGTTCTGCAATTCAATGGTCAAAAAGCAGAACAGTTAGGAAAAATGTCTTTGTTTGCTATTTCTTTGATTTTTCCCCAAAATCAAACTAAACTAACCCAACCCAAAAAACCAAAGGCCGACTCATTTTAACTGAACCCATATAATGAAACACCAATACTCAAAATTTCTATAGTTTGATTAATTTTCCCTGCATTTTCTTGGCACCCAAACAGATATAACAATCAATATAAAATGAGGAATTCTTCTTACCTTCATCTTGCGGCAACTTTGAGTCAAAAAATCTCAATGACCATAAGCATCAACAATCGATGATTTAACAAAAAAGCATATGAATGTGGATATATATATATACATATACGGTACCTTTTCGATGAGAGTAATGATGATGGTTTAGGTAATGTAATGGCCTTTTCGGCGTTATCAGAGTAACCTTGAGCACAAGCCTCTCATCTGGTGAGATCTTCACTGATGGTTAGTTTCTGTGTAGCTTGGATCTGAAGCCGCCATGGTTGAGATCGTTTCATGTTGCAAATCTCTGCATGACTGTGGTCTTCGCACCCTAGATGAGACAAGAGGAAGACAAAATGTGATAGAGGTGGTGGGGGAGGGAGATTGAGGACAACGGTGGTGACGATGGAGGGCGCACAACACACAGCTATCGTCCATTCTCTCTCTCTCTCTCTCTCTCTCTCTCTCTCTCTCTCTCTCTCTCTATCTAATCTAAAATATCAAAACACTAATCAAATCAAAATCAAACCCAAGGTTGAATTGAAGAAGACGGAGAGATGACCTAGGGTTTTTACACAGCTATACAAATACACGATTATTATAAATAAATAAAAAGAGGAGGTGAGAGGAGAGGTAAGGTGGTCGGTAGTTTCGTCAAGAGAGAATGATGGCAAGAGGAGAGATGGTCGGCGGCGTCCCGATGGAGGTGGTTGCAAGAGGAGAGAGACGAAAGAGAAGGGGTAGAAAAGAGGTAGAGGACACTGAAAGTGAGAGTAGCGTGTATATTTTTTTTTTTTTTGGCGAAATGGCGCCACAAAATTTTATTTTAGCGCCTTTCTTTTTTTAACATACATGACATGTATTGTGCGTCGTAAAAAGATAATACTTTTAACGGCTGGTGATGTGTGTGTCGTAAAAAGTGTAATATTTTTAACGGCGGGCATTGTGTGCACTGTGAAAAGTGCAATACTTTTCACGACTGGCGTATGTGTGTCGTGTATAGTTAATGTATTAACGGCATGCCATATGCATGTCATAGAAAGTTTTATTATTTACGGCAAACATTGCAAGTCGTAAAAAAACCATCGTTATAACCATTCACGGCCTACGCAATAGACACGCCGTGATTGGGAAATTATTTACGACGTGCAAAAAAAGCAAGTCGTAAAAGTGAGAAACTACGGCGTGCATTTATTCTATGTCGTTGATGTGGTGTCGTAAAAAATCAGTTTTGTTGTAGTGTTACTGTTCTTTCCACTTGAAGGTCCTTGATTGCCATGGACTTAGCTAATATCTTAGGAGGACAACTCATGTGTGATTTTATGCGACTGTATGTGTGATTGTTTGGATTATTCTATGTAGAAGTTTATGTGTTTGCAAGGTAAATAAGGTTGAAGATTAAGAGTGGAGCACTTAGGTGCAGAAAATTGGTCTTGAAATTAATAATGTCTTTACTCCTTACAGATGTCTGGACGTGCTAGAGCTCACGGTAGACCTCGTCAGGGAGGTTGGAACATCCCAGCCTAACCCGAGATCCCTCCGCAAGGAGTGGGTCAAAACAATATATCCATTCTGCCAGCCCAAGAAGCTATGGTGGCCTTGGCTAGGGAGATGGCAGGGGCTCTAAGGGAGTCCATGGAGATATTGAGAGCCAAGCAAGTAACTAGGACCATTAAGGGAGAATCAAGAGCTTCCTTTTTGAAAAAAAAAGTTCTTTCGTTCCAATTGGCCGAGTATAGTGGCGAGCCTAATCCGATGAAAGCTGATGAGTGGTTGGAGCAAGTAGTCAAGTCCTTTGAAATCTTAGACATTTGGGAGAATGAATTGTGGGTGGCATTGGCGGCCTACCAATTGAAGGGAGAGGCCAGGCAGTGGTGGAAAGCCATAAAACATACAGTTGAACATACTTGGGAAGCATTTGTGCAAGCTTTCCAAGATAAATTTCTCCCTCCCACGGCTAGGGAGCGGTTGAGAAAGCAATTTGAAGAGTTATTGCAACTAGATACACCGGTGGCAAAGTTTGAAGCCAAATTCATTAGTCTCTCGCATTTTGCACCCGAATTAGTGGCAATGGAAGAGCGAAGGTGCCTCGAATTTGAAAATGGTTGAGACCGAAAATTTTGATGAAAGTGGTTGGCAATATGATCCATGATTATGATTGCTTAGTTGAAGTAGCAGCTCATGTGGAGATTACTGTGAAGGCTGAAGAGGCAAGACAAAGATTGAAAAGAGCAGGACATTTCGATGCTAGGGCTGACACGGGTTCTTCAAAAAGGTCTAGGGATTCATCATCATCCTTCCGATCGCCTCCACAACAAGCTAAATCCTCTAGTTATGTGACAGGTAGAAGTTCGGGGAATATGACCCGAGTTACGGGTGCATGTTATAGATGTAGAAAAGTGGAGCACGATCCTAATCTATGTGTCCACAGGGTTAACCTCAGAATAGGAGACAACCCCAATCTTGTTATCAATGTGGTCAGTAGGGGCATTTTGAAGAAGTTCTGCCCATAGAAAGTAGGGACTCTGAGTGTGGCAGGATTTAGATAGTCTGGAGGTTTACAGTTGGGTTAGGGACAGAGGCAATCTTATCAGTCATCTCAATTAGGACAAGCATCTAGAACAGTCCAAGGAGCCATGTCTACTCAATCCGCACAACAACCGCATGTTTAGAGAGGTGAGGTAGGGGAGCAAAGATCATAGGGAAGAGTGTATGCTGGCACCGCTTCTGAGCAAACGTCGGGGCCATCAGTTGTGAGAGGTACATTCCTTATTTTCAATACTTGGGCTAGTGTGTTGATTGACATTGGGGCATCACATTCATTTATTGTCGCATCATTTGCATCATTGTTGGGGTTAGAGGGTAAGCAACTACAACCTTCGCTCATAGTAGAGTCATCGGTTCGGGGTGACATCACTCTGACCCAGGGGTATGTAATTGAGGTGGCGAGTCGACAACTTCCATTTAATTTTGTCTTGTTGGAAATGTCAGGTTTTGACGTTATCCTCGGTATAGATTGGTTGTTTGCTTACCGGGCGACCATAGATTGTTATCAAGAGAGGGTTACGGTGTGCACTGCAAGCGGTGACTGTTTCATGTTCTTGGGAGACAGGTATGGTAGATCCTTACCCTCCTCATCCTATTCACGAGGCCGGGGGCAATTTAATTATCATTTAGCAACTATTTTGGATGACGGAAGTGAAGTAGTCCGGGGGGAATTTCCAAAAGTAGTACGTGAATATCTTGATGTTTTTCCTGATGATCATGTAGAATTACCTCCTCATAGGGAACTAGAGCTTACTATAGACTTACTTCCGAGTACAACACCTATCTCCTTATCACCATATAAATTTGCCCCAGTTGAATTGGTGGTTCTGAAGGAACAGTTGCAAGAGTTACTTAGTAAGGGCTTTATATGCCACAACACTTCACCTTGGGGAGCCTCGGCCTTATTTGCAAAGAAGAAAGATGGATCCTTAAGATTGTGCATAGATTACCATAAATTGAACCAAGTCACAGTTAAGAATAAATATCCCTTGCCCAAGATAGATGATCTCTTCGATCAACTGAAAAGCTCTCATTGTTTTTCCAAGATAGATTTAAGGTCAAGTTATCACCAAATCCAAGTCAAAGAGAAGGACATTCCCAAAACTACTTTTTGTACTTGACATGGACATTACGAGTTCTTAGTTATGCCCTTTGGATTAACTAATGCTCTAGCCACATTCATGGATTTAATGAATAGGTCTTTCAAGAGTTTCTTGACAAATTTGTGGTCGTCTTTGTAGATGATATTCTTATCTATTCACCTTTCGAAGAGGAGCAAGAAGGACATCTTCGTACCATTTTGCACCTTCTTAGGGAGCACCGTTTGTATGCAAAGTATGAAAAATGTGAATTCTGGCTTTCTGAAGTGAAGTTCTTGGGTCACATAGTCTCGGGAGATTAGCGATGAGGGAATGGAAGATGATGGGGGATGCTAATGAATTCAACTTGTGACTTGGTGAATCGTCGAAACATGCCACTCTCTTCGCCACTATTGCACAACCTACCCTTGTTGCTAGAGTAATTGAAGCACAACTGGGTGACCTGGAGGTGGCCTTAGTTAAGGAGAAGATCTCCCAAGGAAAGGAAGAGTGGGGCTTAAATGTTCATGCAAATTCTAGTGTTCGTTACCTTGACCGACTATTTGTACCTAAATCCATGAGAAACGAAGTTTTGAAAGAATTTCATTACTCATGTTTGACAGTATATCCAGGGGCACCAAAATGTATCGTGACCTAAGCCATCAATTTTGGTGGAGAGATATGAAAAAGGATGTAGCTCTGTTTGTGGCCAAGTGTTTAATCTGTCAACAAGTTAAGGCTAAACACCAAAGACCATCTGGACTGCTACAACCTCTTTGGATTGTTGAATGGAAATGGGAACACATCAACATGGACTTTGTTTCTGGTGTCCCTAGAACTTAAAGAAGTAATTATGCAATATGGGTAATAGTAGATAGACTTACTAAGTTAGTCACTTCCTTGCCATGAGCATAGGGGATTACATAGAGTTTCTAGCTGAAGTTTATATCCGTGAGATAGTTCGCCTCCATAGGGTACCAGTGAGTATAGTGTTGATAGAGACCCTTGTTTTACAGCTAGGCTGTGGCAGAGTCTTCAAAGTTCCATGGGTACTCAATTAAATTTTAGTACAGCTTATCATCCCCAAACCGACGGACAATCCGAGCGTACTATCGAAATTTTGGAGGACATGTTGAGGCATGTGTGCTAGATTTTAAGGGGTCTTGGGAGAAGCATCTACCCTTAGTTGAATTTGCTTATAACAATAGCTACCAAGTAAGTATTGAGATGGACCTTTCAAGGCATTGTATGGCCGTCCGTGTAGATCACTGGTGTGTTGGGCAGAAGTGGGAGATTCACCCTCATTTAGAAAAGGTTATTTATTGCTCAAAACCGACAAAAAAGCTATGCAAACAGAAGAAGACGACCCTTATCTTTTGAAGTCGATGATCATGTATTCTTGAAAATCTCTCCTAGGAAAGGGTTGATGAGATTTGGCCGAAGTGGAAAATTATCACCTCGATTTATCGGACCTTTTGATATCATTGAGCGGGTTGGAGAAGTTACTTATCGTCTTGCATTGCCAACCCAGCTCTCTAGAGTTCATGATGTATTCCATGTGTCTATGCTTCGTAAATACGAACTCGATCCCTCTCATGTGTTAAATTTGACAGAGATTGAAATAGATGAAGATGTGTCATATGAAGAAAAGCCACTCCAAATCTTAGGTTCCAGAGAGCAAGTTTTAAGGGGTAAACAATTCCCTTAGTTAAAGTGTTATGGAGCCATCATGGTGTAAGGGAAGTTACATGGGAGTGTGAAGCTGAGATTCGTGAGAAACACCCAGATTTGTTCTCTCATGTGTAATATGCATGTTTTGTTGCTTCTTTATAATACTTGATGAACTGGAAAATGAACTAAAGCCTTTATTATTCTATTATCATTAGTTTTTAGAATTAAATTGATGTCTATTGTTTAATTATGGGACTTTGACAGATTGGTAAATATATTGTATTTACCATCTTTTACTGTCATATTGGGAGTTGTTGTAGATTGGTGAATGTATTGATATTATCATATCGTTATCAAGTTGAGATTGGGCACTAATTTTGGGGGCGCAATTCCCTAAGGAGGGAGTTTGTGACACTTTTGTTCTGGATTCGCTTGAGTGTAGAAAATTGCACTCGAGCAAATAATTTTAACTCTCAGTATCTTGTGAGTTTGCAGACGGTACGCTCGAGCGCAAGATGTGGCGCTCGAGCGGAGAATGTTGGTTCCCAGTTGTTTCACTGTAGCTCTGCAAAACTACTGAGGCTTGTCATTTTGCGCCTGAGTAGGGATTCGTTGCTCGAGTGGGCCTTTAAGTTTGTGTCTTACGCTCGAGTGGGAAAAGTGTTGCTCGAGCGGACTATGCGAATTCAGCAACTTTAAAAATGTGATTCTATATCATTCCTTACACTTTTCATTTCTATCTTCCCTCTTCTCCAAAAACCCTAGTTTCTCACTCTAAAATATCCTCCATTCTACTAAGATTTAGCGTAGATCATCTAGCAAAAAGTAAAGAAGATTTGGAGATCTTACTCTTCCACCGATTGAATCTTGGTTTTGCGAAGGATTCTTCAAGGGGCTTCATTTTCTTTCTACTTGTAGAGGTAGGGATACTTTTACCCTAGTATTTCTTTGCTTTGAAGAGATTTCATGGTGTGGTTGTGACTTTTGAGCCCCATTGAGAATATTGTTGGATTACTCCCATGTTCTACATAAATAAACCATCTTACTTGACTCTTCCTTGAAATTTCTTTATACTCTCTTCTCAAACATGTATATAAATGTTGTTGAAACCTATATCTATGATAAAGAAGGCAAACCCCCAAATTTGGTAAAACCCTAAATTCTCAACTTGAGTAGAAAACCCCAAATTGAGTGGAAATTCCTTTGATTCATGAAACATTGTGAATAATAAAGAGATGAAAGATGTGGATATTGGTATGGTAAATTAATTGTGCTTGGATATTATTTTCTTTGAATATGGTGTTGTATTCCATTCTTGGTAATGTTGGATGCTTGTTGATGGAATAAAATGTGATTGAATTGTTAATGGTGCATGAGCCCGGGTGAGAGTCAATTTTGAAAATGTGGTGTTGTGTTTGCACCCGCACGGGGAGTTTAAAAGGTGCTCAAATGCCTTGTCTAGGCTTATCGCTGGATGAATGTGGGAAAAATGGTTTTTGGGTGTCCATACAGTTCCGCCGTATAATAGCCAGCAAAAGTGGAAAAACTGATGGTTTTCTTTGGGTGCCCACTCCCTGTTGTATAATAGCCGGCAAATGTGGGATCGGTTTTAAAACAAAAGCAAAGGGTGTTTTAAATTGGACTCTTACAGGTAGATTCATGGCTTGTCTTCTATGGTTGTGATTGTTTGACTGTGGTGCTTGATGACATGAATTGCATGGTGCCTGATGATATAAATTAAAATTGTCACACTTGAGTTATTATGTATCACTATGATTGATAAATATTATATGAGAAGATAAATTTCCTTGTACTGTTTTGTCGCAAAGATACCATAATCACATTCAAAAGATTAAATACTTGGATAAATGTGTTCCTACTGGGCATAAAGCTCAATCCTATGTCATTTTTCAGGAATTGACGAAGTACCACCCCCTTGATGGATGAGACCAAGCTGTAGCTCCTTTTGGGAAAAAGTTGACTTCTGTGTGTTTTACTATTTTGAATTGGGATTTTTGTATCAAGATTATCAAGTTATTATGTTGTTATTGTACACCCTAGGGGCTTATATTTTGTAAAGCCTTCTAGTTCAACTGGTATAAGAATCCGGAATATTGTGAGATTGTCCATGGTAAATTGTAATCCCTTTTCTTTTAGTTCAATGAGAAAGATGACTTTTGGGTATCTTCTTGTATTTATCTTGGCATATTCTCGTGAGAAATTTTAGGGCGTTACAAAGATATACTTACATAAGTACTTTTCTCATTTTCATTCAATATATCCAACAATCACAAAACCGTTCATTTTTCTTTGTTCTTGTTACCACTTTATTTTACATTTTTCAAATGATAATAGGTATTTGAAAACAAACCCTTGAAATCTAATTACTTATCCCACTTACTGAACTTACACCCAATTCCAAATTACAATTTCCGAATAGAAGTATCCCAAACGAACATGAAGACGGTACACATAAAATACTCCTCACACAACCATGTAAGACAAATGACATCCTCCACAAAATAATCATCACTATGCATGAAACACATAAAGAGAACTGAGATAATAATGAAAAACCCAACAACACTCTACCTGCCTCAAGCACATTAAGCCAAGGATACATCTTTCCAATACTTACGCCAATTTACCAGTCACCAGCTGGAAGGTAATGGTACCTCTGCCAAGTTCTCCAGGCGTTAGCTGGACGGTACTAGCGCCTAGAGAATTGGTCGCGTTGAGAATATGAGCTGGAAGGTAATGGTACCTCTTGTTCTCAGCACGTGTACATTTCCAACCATCACGTAATTCAACAAACAAACCTAATCTAGGTGTACTACAGACACAAAATCTATTCAACATCACAATGTCATCCTCCATCGATGACTAAGGATAAAACCTCTAAGCGTAAGTGTCACGACCCAAACCTGCCCCTATGGGTTTAGCACCGTAACCGGCCAGTAATCCTAGATTACCGAAGGCCTGCTTAACAGTAATACAGTATAACAGAGTACAGGGGCATTGCGGAAGCCAATACAGTAAATAAATAATGTCCAATGAGCTGTGACAGTCTGTATGCCAAAAAGATTTTTCATACATTTATACGGAACAGTACGAAACAGTATGCATATAATATACAACCAGTCAGAACAGGGACTTAATCCCTGATAAACAGTACAGTGCAAAACGTTTAGTCTATACAGTAAACAAAACAGTACAATGAGGGGGAATACTAAAACACCCCATAGCCTAAGCCTGGCAGGCTCGAAACCTTGCAGTGAGGCACATTGGTTGGCTTGACAAAACTGGGAGTCTACCTCGACGCTTCTAGCTTTGATCCGGTGCCTGACCACCTACATATATATATGAGCAGTGAGCTAAAGCCCAGTGAATAACATAATGCGTAAAGAGGTTTAGAATGAATGTCCTTACAGTAATGAAAACAGTTCAATTCAGTCAGTATATCAGTTGTTCAGTACAGTAAGTAAACAGTCATATGTGGTACATCCATTAGCATAACAGTAACAGTAGGTCTTAAAAGACCGAACAGTAATGATGGCCATCAGTCAGTAAACAGTAGTGGTTCCACGAGGAAACCGACAGAGATCTCTGTGTCAGTAACAGTAAACAGTAGGTGCTAAGGATGCCACAGTACAGTTCAGGAATAAAGGACATACATTCATTCAGTAATCAATATCAGTTCAGTAAGCAGTTCAGTTCAGTATTCAAAAGATAATCATTTGAACATATCTTTACACAATTGTTACTCACAGAGTTCTGGGCTACAATGGACTAGAGCGTCTTCTCGGAAAGCCAACCCTATACAGTTCACAGATTGAACACACACTAAGCTATACAGTTGGGAAAGATAATAACTTAATCCCTAATTTGCCTCGATGTGGTTCTACATCTATATCCTCTTTAAGATGCCTTAAATATGCCCTAGGAATGCCTAGGATGGAAAGAGTATGCAAAGATGCACTTTAGAACACTTTACAAAATTTGCTGAAAATAGGGGTCTCACTCGAGCGAGGCTTTCTTCGCTCGAGCGGACATGCAGACAAAGGAGCTCCGCTCGAGCGTTAATTCCTTCGCTCGAGCGGACTGTGTGCTACAGTAAAAATGTTGGATGCTCCAATTTTACGCCCGATGGACGCTCGACCCTCGCTCGAGCGTAAGACACAAGTCCTCGCTCGAGCGTGAGTTTCCTCGCTCGAGCGGACTGTGAACACATGCAAAGTACTAGATGCTCGCATTCTCCGCTCGAGCGGAGGGCAGAATCACAGAGTGTACGCTCGAGCGTGGACTTCCTCGCTCGAGCGTAGGCCCAAATTCTGGAAATTCCAGATTTGAGTCCGAAGCTCAAAATCAAGTTTAAAAGCCAAATTTTTGTCCCTCTTGGGCTAAAAACCTGGAAAAACACTTGTAAACATGTAACCTTATGTATTTCAAAGATCAATTTGGTAAATCAAAGCCCAATGGTGTTTAATTCAACTCCAAACCAAACCCATTTTTCAAGAACAATGCTTAAGTAGGACATGCATGGATTAAAACCATTTTAAAGCTTCAATTCTTGCTCTAATGAGTTCCTTCTTCACACACATAAGAGATTCATGGACTTTAAACATGATTATGAGCATGCATGTAACAATTTGCCACGAAAACAACTCCAAATCCAACAATTCAAACATGCATGCAAGAGTTGTGCTCTAATTCAACATACTAGAACTAATTCATGACTTAATCCACTAATTTTGACATGAGACATGCAAGAACAAGTTGAATACACAATTAGGAGGGTAAATCCTCACCTAGGTTCTCAAATACAAGCCTTGGAAGCTCAATTATGCCAATTTACACTTCAACTCTTCCAATCTCCAAGCAAATCACAAGTTGAGCTCAATTCTCCCCTAATTCACTTCCTCTCTCACTCTAGTCGGTTATGAACACAAGAATGAGCTGAGCAAATGTTTGTAGAATGGCTAATAAGGCTCCACCTAATCAATGTAGTGGGCCACTCATGTGGCAAAGTAGTAATTAAGTCAAACCTATGTGATTTACCAATATTTAATCTAATTTAATCATTCCTAATCACATTTTAGGTAAATATACCATTAAATCACAAAAATTATGGCGATCATGAAACACTAATCGGTTTCCGGTTCGGCCGCCGATAAGGCCTTCAATTAACAGTTTAAACATAAAAATTGAACAGATAATCATACAGTCAAACAGATAGAATTACAATTCAAACAGATACAGGCAATTAAACAGATACAGTTAATCGATTCAGTTTCAGATTTCAATCGGTCAGTTCAGTGAGTCAGTCAGTTCATTTACTTTCCATGATCGGTATTAACTTAGCAGTAATCGACATTAATCAGTGATCAGTAACGAGGGTTATTACAGTCTCCCCTCCTTATAAAGAGTTTAGTCCTCTAAACTCGAATTACCTTCATTCTGGAAGAAGACAGGATTCAGTGGGAACAAATTAGGATATCTCTTAGCCATGTCATCTTCCCTTTCCCACGTGGCATACACGCCACCATGGTTTTGCCAGTCAACTTTCACTAGCAGGATCTCTTTGTTCCTCAACTTCTTGATCCGTCTGTTAACAATCTGTATAGGCCGTTCCTCGTAAGTGTAGTCATCACTCAACACTATCCGAGTAGGCTCAATCACATGGAAAGGATCCTGGAGATAATCTCTCAACATAGAGATGTGGAAGACGTTGTGCATATGCTCCATTTCAGGAGGAAGCGCAACTTGATACGCCACCGGATTGATTTTCTCAATAACTTCATACAGCCTGACATATCTCGGCGCTAACTTGCCTTTGACCCCAAAACGAGTCTGGCCTTTCATTGGTGTCACTTTCACAAACACGTGATCACCCACTTCATACTCTCGGTCTCGTCTTCTAACATCTGCATAACTTTTCTGTCGGCTCTGTGCAGTTTTCAATCTCTGTTGAATCAGTTTCACTTTTTCAGTCGTTTCATACACAATCTCGGGCCCAAGCAAAGGCCTATCTCCAACTTCTGCCCAGCAGATCGGAGATCTACATTTTCTGCCATACAATGCCTCGAAAGGCGCCATACCAACACTTGAATGGTAACTGTTGTTGTAGGCGAATTCAGCCAATGGCAAATGACTTTCCCAGTTTCCCTGAAAATCAAGGACACACATTCTCAATAAATCCTCCAGAGTCTGGATGGTCCGTTCTGACTGTCCGTCTGTCTGAGGATGATAGGCACTACTCATTCTCAATTCAGTACCCAATGCAGTCTGTAGGCTTTGCCAAAACCTCGATGTAAACTTCGAATCCCTGTCAGAAACAATGGACACAGGCACTCCATGCAATCTAACAATTTCATCAATATAAATTACAGCCAACTTGTCCGCATTATAAATTGTCTTGACAGGTAAGAAGTGAGCAGATTTGGTCAGTCTATCAACAATAACCCAAATTGAATCCATACCTTTTCTGGAGCGAGGCAATCCAACGATAAAATCCATCATGATATGCTCCCATTTCCACTCCGGTATGGGTAAGGGTTGCAGTAAGCCTGCGGGTCGCTGATGTTCCGCCTTGACTTGTTGGCAATGAAGACATTTTGACACATAGTCGGCAATTTCTTTCTTCATTCCGGGCCACCAGAAATTCTGTTTCAGATCTTGGTACATTTTCGTGTTCCCTGGGTGGATAGAAAATTTTGAACTGTGGCCCTCTTGCAAAACTCTTCTTTTCAATTCAGAATCATTTGGTACACACAGTCTTCCTTGAAATTTCAGTACATTATTGTCAAATTTGAACCCCGGTCTCGGTTTAGATTCTCTTTCTTCAATGATCTTCCTCAAGAAGTCATCCGTTTGCTGTTTCTCCTTAATTTCTTCGATCAATGCCGGTTGAGCAGAAATAGCAGCTATTGTACCACCTTGTTCTCTCAAAACAACTTCGATTTCAGATTTTTCAAGGTCACAAAGCAACTCTTTCTGTCCAGTGAGCAAACAAGCTAAATTTGCAATCGATTTTCGGCTCAGTGCATCGGCAACGGTATTGGCTTTTCCCGGGTGATACAGAATCTGTAGGTCATAATCTTTGATCAATTCCAGCCATCTCCGCTGTCTCATATTCAGTTCTTTCTGTGTGAAGAAATACTTCAGACTCTTGTGGTCGGTGTATACTTCACATGTTGCCCTATACAGGTAGTGACGCCAGATTTTTAGTGCAAACACTACTGCAGCCAGTTCCAGATCATGGGTTGGGTAGTTCTTTTCATGAGGTCTCAGTTGTCAGGAAGCATAGGCAATTACTCTCCCATTCTGCATTAAAACACATCCCAAACCCTTATGAGAAGCATCACTAAATACAGTATAACCATCCGTACCTGAAGGTAAAGTAAGAACAGGTACAGTCACAAGTCGAGTTTTCAACTCCTGAAATGCTGATTCCCTCTGGTCAGTCCAGTCAAATGATGTCCCCTTCTGTGTCAGTTGAGTCAATGGTAAGACAATTTTGGAGAAATCTTTGACAAATCTTCTGTAATATCCAGCCAATCCCAAAAAGCTGCGGACTTCTGTCACGTTTGTTGGTCTAGGCCACTTTACTACAGCTTCAATTTTCTGCGGATCAACAGAAATTCCATCTTTGCTAACAACATGCCCCAAAAACATAACATGATCAAGCCAAAACTCACATTTAGACAGTTTAGCATACAGTTTCTGTTCTCTTAGGGTCTGCAGGGCAAGTCTCAAGTGATGTTCATGTTCTTCTATACTTTTGGAGTAAATCAATATGTCATCAATAAATACCACAATAAAGTCATCAAGGTACGGTTTAAAGATTCTATTCATGAGGTCCATAAATGCTGCAGGTGCGTTGGTAACTCCAAAAGGCATAACTAAAAATTTGTAATGTCCATACCTCGTTCTAAAAGCAGTTTTATCAATGTCTCCCGGTTTAACTTTCAGTTGATGGTACCCCGATCTGAGATCAATCTTGGAAAACACTTGAGCACCCTGTAACTGATCAAATAAGTCATCAATACGCGGTAATGGATATTTGTTTTTCACAGTTACCTTGTTCAGTTCACGGTAGTCAATACACAGTCTCAATGAGCCGTCTTTCTTTTTCACAAACAAAACCGGTGCACCCTACGGTGAAGTACTAGGCCTGATAAATTTCTTGTCTAGCAGTTCTTGCAATTGTACTTTCAATTCTTTCAATTCAGTTGGAGCCATTCTGTAAGGAGCTTTCGATACCGGCTGTGTTCCCGGAATCACATCAACGGTGAATTCGATCTCCCTGTCAATCAAATCCCCCGGCAGATCATCTGGAAAAACATCTGGGAATTCTCTGACTATAGGAATACAGTTCACATCAGTTTTAACATTATCATTAGTAGGTACAGTTAACACGGAACACAGATATCCTTTACACCCCTTTCTAATCAATCTAACGGCTTTCACAGAAGAAATCAAATACGGTGGAGGTACTACTCCAACCCCATTAAACACAAATTCAGGTAAACCAGGTGGACGGAAAACAACTTGTTTTGTCACACAGTCAATGGTGGCATGATATTTTTGTAACCAGTCCATCCCCAATATTGCATCAAAATGATCAATGTTCAATGGCAGTAAATCAATAAACAGATGCATGTCCCCAACAATAATCTCACAAGCAGGATACATATAAGCACATGTCATGGATCCTCCTACGGGTGATGATACAGCTAACAGATAGTTCATAGGTTCTAAGGGTCTATTCAATTTCCGTGAAAAAGCATGCGACACATAAGAATGTGTAGACCCCGAATCAATCAGTACATATGCATTTTGAGCACAAATAGAGAGGATACCTGACACAATGGTTTCAGTATTTTGCACGTCTCCCGGTACTAGGGCAAACACGCGGCCCTGCCTCATCGGCTCTTTCCCGGTAGCTTTGGGGTTAGGCTTTGGTGCTACAGTTGATGCTGCGGCGCTGCCTGCAGCTTTACTATTGCCCGGAGCAGTGGAAGGGCAATCTTTCACCATGTGGCCCACCTTGCCACACCTGTAACATGCACCAGAAATTTTATAACAAACTCCTTTATGGTTCTTACCGCATTCGGAACAGGGCGGAAAGGGACGGTTTCCTTGACTAGAAGTAGTCGTTGACCCTGTATTTTGCTTTTTGTTCATTTGATTATGCTTGCCTTTCTTGAATTTGAAATTCTGTCTTTTACCACGCCATTCAGACGCTGGTGTTTCAGTTTTCAGTGCCTCGATGTTCGCTTCAGCCATCAAGGCTCGGTCAAGGACATTCACATAAGTCGGTAATTTCAGTACATTTATTCGATCCAGTATCGCAACATTCAGGCCGCCTTCAAACCTCCTGGCCTTCTTGTAATCGGTGTCCACCATGTGTGGTGCATATCTAGCAAGCCCGGTGAACTTCGATTCAAATTCGGCGACAGACATTGTGCCCTGTTTTAACTGTTCAAATTCAGTGACCTTCCTGTCCCTAACACACTAAGGGAAGTACTTTTTGAAGAAGGCCACTTTAAACTGAGCCCAAGTCATAACAGTATCGTCATCACGAGTAAGCATCCACCACCTTCTCGCCTCTTCTTGCAAAGTGAAGGTGGCCAACAGTACCTTATGTGCCTTCGAACACGGAAACACTTCAAACAGTTTCTCAGTCTCCAGAACCCACGCTTCAGCCTTCAATGGTTCAAGGCCTCCCTGAAAGGATGGCGGTTTCAACTTGCTGAACTTCTGGGTAAGAGCAATAATATCCCCATCATTTGCATTCACATTTTGTACATTCACATTCTGGTCTGGCTGTACCGGAGGGGGAGGTGGGGGCTGTTGGTTCTGTTGTTGGTCCAGTCTAGCAGTTATCAGTTCCATCATTCGTTCTAGTCTGGCCATTCTGGCCTCAGAGGATGAGGATTCAGTTTCATTTGCAGTGCTTGCATTATCCATTTTTCTATAAACAGTTATAACAGTTTCAGTCATAAGCAGTTATAACAGTTATCAACATAGGCAGTCATTCGTGTAACAGTGAATCATATTAGCATATATTCAGTCATATCACAACCACACACTTATCATGTTCATGAGATGCCCTAATTACTTTTCTAGGACACCCTATAGCTCATTCGGACACGTGTGTGCGGTATAACTCGTGGTTAAGTATCGCTCTGATACCACTCTGTCACGACCCAAACCCGCCCCTATGGGTTTAGCACCGTAACCGGCCAGTAATCCTAGATTACCGAAGGCCTGCTTAACAGTAATACAGCATAACAGAGTACAGGGGCATGGCGGAAGCCAATACAGTAAATAAACAATGTCCAATGAGCTGTGACAGTCTGTATGCCAAAAAGATTTTTCATACATTTATACGGAACAGTACGAAACAGTATGCATATAATATACAACCAGTCAAAACAGGGACTTAATCCCTGATAAACAGTACAGTGCAAAACGTTCAGTCTATACAGTAAACAAAATAGTACAATGAGGGGGAATACTAAAACACCCCATAGCCTAAGCCTGGCAGGCTCGGAACCTCGCAGTGAGGCACATTGGTTGGCTTGACAAAACTGGGAGTCTACCCCGACGCTTCTAGCTTTGATCCGGTGCCTGACCACCTAGATATATATATATGAGCAGTAAGGTAAAGCCCAGTGAATAACATAATGCGTAAAGAGGTTTAGAATGAATGTCCTTACAGTAATGAAAACAGTTCAATTCAGTCAGTATATCAGTTGTTCAGTACAGTAAGTAAACAGTCATATGTGGTACATCCATTAGCATAACAGTAACAGTAGGTCTTAAAAGACCGAACAGTAATGATGGCCATCAGTCAGTAAACAGTAGTGGTTCCACGAGGAAACCGACAGAGATCTCTGTGTCAGTAACAGTAAACAGTAGGTGCTAAGGATGCCACAGTACAGTTCAGGAATAAAGGACATACATTCATTCAGTAATCAATATCAGTTCAGTAAGCAGTTCAGTTCAGTATTCAAAAGATAATCATTTGAACATATCTTTACACAATTGTTACTCACAGAGTTCTGGGCTACAGTGGACTAGAGCGTCTTCTCAGAAAGCCAACCCTACACAGTTCACAGATTGAACACACACTAAGCTATACAGTTGGGAAAGATAATAACTTAATCCCTAATTTGCCTCGGTGTGGTTCTACATCTATATCCTCTTTAAGATGCCTTAAATATGCCCTAGGAATGCCTAGGATGGAAAGAGGATGCAAAGATGCACTTTAGAACACTTTACAAAATTTGTTAAAAATAGGGGTCTCGCTCGAGCGGACATGCAGACAAAGGAGCTCCGCTCGAGCGTCAATTCCTTCGCTCGAGCGGACTGTGTGCTACAGGAAAAATACTGGATGCTCCAATTTTACGCCCGATGGACGCTCGACCCTCGCTCGAGCGTAAGACACAAGTCCTCGCTCGAGCGTGAGTTTCCTCGCTCGAGCGAACTGTGAACACATGCAAAGTACTGGATGCTCGCATTCCCCGCTCGAGCGTAACTTTTCTCGCTCGAGCGGAGGGCAGAATCACAGAGTGTACGCTCGAGCGTGGACTTCCTCGCTCGAGCGTAGGCCCAAATTCTGGAAATTCCAGATTTGAGTCCCAAGCTCAAAATCAAGTTTAAAAGCCAAATTTTTGTTCCTCTTGGGCTAAAAACCTAGAAAAACACTTGTAAACATGTAACCTTATGTATTTCAAAGATCAATTTGGTAAATCAAAGCCCAAGGGTGTTTAATTCAACTCCAAACCAAACCCATTTTTCAAGAACAATGCTTAAGTAGGACATGCATGGATTAAAACCATTTTAAAGCTTCAATTCTTGCTCTAATGAGTTCCTTCTTCACACACATAAGAGATTCATGGACTTTAAACATGATTATGAGCATGCATGTAACACTTTGCCACGAAAACAACTCCAAATCCAACAATTCAAACATGCATACAAGAGTTGTGCTCTAATTCAACATACTAGAACTAATTCATGACTTAATCCACTAATTTTGACATGAGACATGCAAGAACAAGTTGAATACACAATTAGGAGGGTAAATCCTCACCTAGGTTCTCAAATACAAGCCTTGGAAGCTCAATTATGCCAATTTACACTTCAACTCTTCAAATCTCCAAGCAAATCACAAGTTGAGCTCAATTCTCCCCTAATTCACTTCCTCTCTCACTCTAGTCGGTTATGAACACAAGAATGAGCTGAGCAAATGTTTGTAGAATGGCTAATAAGGCTCCACCTAATCAATGTAGTGGGCCACTCATGTGGCAAAGTAGTAATTAAGTCAAACCTATGTGATTTACCAATATTTAATCTAATTTAATCATTCCTAATCACATTTTAGGTAAATATACCATTAAATCACAAAAATTATGACGATCATGAAACACTAATCGGTTTCCAATTCGGCCGCCGATAAGGCCTTCAATTAACAGTTTAAACATAAAAATTGAACAGATAATCATACAGTCAAACAGATAGAATTACAATTCAAACAGATACAGGCAATTAAACAGATACAGTTAATCGATTCAGTTTCAGATTTCAATCGGTCAGTTCAGTGAGTCAGTCAGTTCATTTACTTTCCATGATCGGTATTAACTTAGCAGTAATCGGCATTAATCAGTGATCAGTAACGAGGGTTATTACAGTAAGTATTTAAATATACGCAATGCGATAATCCGATGCACCCTTGACTTAAGTCCAACAACAATAATAATAATAACAATATTAAGAAGTTTCAAATTCCAACCTTAGGTTCAAATCTAGATTTTCAATACGCCATGGTCTCTTTCTCTTTTTGAAATCAACTCTTTTATTTTCTAAAAACAAGTTTCCACATTTCAATAGAACCATCCAAGGATTTCCAAGCCATAACCCAACTTCACTTAACATGATTATCCAAATAAATTCCCAACACCACAATTTATTCATTCTTTATACTAATAACACAATAATCACAACTCAAACCATCAAAATGCAATTTTTAATCAACTTTACCCCTTTTTAGTTCGTTAGGTCAACTTGTCAAAATTAGGGCTTTCTCTTTCTGTTAACATAAACACATTAAACCATCCCCAACTAATCAAACAACAACCAATTTAATCAATTTGAAACCCAAAGATCAAACCCTATATCCTCTTTCATAATTTTTAAAAGCTCCACAATAGATGTGATTTTTATGCAATAAAATTTACCACATGTCTATCTACAGATGAAGTATTGTAAAGGAGCAAAAGAATCCCAACCTCAAGCAATGAAGAGAAGAAAACCCGAAAATCCAACTTCAACGAAAACACGATCCACTCTGATTAAATGGAAGTCCTCATTGAGCTCTACGTTTTGGTATATGGAACTATGGGTCAAAGATATATAAAAATAGATGTAAACCAAGTAAAAAGAGCTTGAAGGCTCAACAATGGCAAAAGGAGAGTGAAGAGAGAGAGAGAAAAGTGATCCAATTGTGACCAAAAGTGACTTTTATAGTTGTTGAATTCGGACAGATCGCTCGAGCGGAATAAGTGCTGCTTGAGCGATCAAACATAATAAGATGTGACCGCTTGAGCGTAGAAATCACCTCTCGAGCGAAGAATGCACCCTCCTAGTATTTTCGCAGACTTGCAAAAGTACTGGAGGTTCACAAAGACTGCTCGAGTGCAGTGCAAAAAGTGTTACTCAAGCGAGGGAACAAAATTCTGGGCATCAACAATTTTGAAAACAAGCGACCAACCTACTCCAAATGCAACCAACACACCCCAATAACCAAATTCAATAAGGAATAAGGGGAAACAAGACATGAACAACCATATAAGACAATGAAACCCAAAATCCAAAACATCACCGGGTCGGATCTAAACCAAAGTCGCTATATCACGAGACAAATGCACATGTTCAAAATAACATGTATCTTTATC
Organism: Camellia japonica; assembly: GCA_030407325.1. Lineage (NCBI taxonomy): Eukaryota > Viridiplantae > Streptophyta > Magnoliopsida > Ericales > Theaceae > Camellia > Camellia japonica. Next base: position 97,991,788 of record JAPPVO010000031.1, read on the forward strand.
AAAAGAAAAACTTTGTGCACCATGCAATCATGAGAAATCAACCTTTTTAACAATTTCAATGTAATTAACAAGAGCGGTAAATACGACTCAAGTAATTTCTAGGTTGGTGTCTGCAAGTAGGCTTAACAAGCACTACAAAATCTCCACTTTACCAGTACCTAATTGGAAGGCACGTGGTACCTCCTCCACGTGTGTTTTCGGTCTTTTACCATGGACACTCAGGCCAACTTAACCACTACCACCCACACCCCCTATCCGGACTTATCAATGTATTTACCTCAACAAATCGACATGATCTTGTTTAACAATTCAAATTCCATTCTCAAAATAATTTTTTTTCTCAAAACAATAGTTTTCAATTGCAATTTAAAATCAATAATAACAACTGAAATGTAATGGCAATGCGATATGCAATAATGTACTTGAAATAATGCCAATCTCAATTTCCACCACACAATTTTCCATTGTTATCAAAATTTCCTAACCTCTTCACAAGGTAATTTCACAATAATTTCTACAAGAGGTAGTAACAACACTATTCACATGCATCATCCACATGTCAATCAACCATTTCCAATTTTATTCATTTCCAACACAATTCAATGGTATTCTATATGCCAAACCTCCAAAATCAAACATTTCTCATTAAACACAAACATAGTAATCCTCCACAATTTATTCACCATAATACTCTATAAATCATGGATTTCATAATATCATAACACCATGACGTTTCTCAAAAACAATTCCCCAATTTCTAGGGTTTCCACAAAACTAGGTTTTTCATCATTTTTCAAAAGATTTTCCAAAATAACCTCCCTTCTCAACAATTTAGTTCATGGTCCCCAGAGTTTTTAAAAAGCATTGAGAAACCCCTTTTTAAGTTACCAAGAACTCATGAATCAAATATTTAAGTTCCATACAACAAGAACAAGTTCCAAAATCAACATAAACTTGCAAAAATGTATATATAACTCAAAGATTTTTCCTACCTCAAGTTTTTGGAGAAAAGCGAGAAGAAACCCCCAAAATCAACAGTGTTGAAACTCGATCTCCACCACACAAAACGTAGCCCACGAAGAGTTCTGCAACTTTGATGAAGGGACTAGGGTCAAATCTCTAATGGATTTAGAGAAATCAAGGTATCATTGTGATTTGGTGAGAGTAATGTAGAGAGAATGAGGAGAAATGTGTTTTGAGAGAGAGAAAGATGAGAGAAAAGTGAGATACACTCAGCCCAAGGAGAAGAAAATGAGAAAATTGTTGGACTCAGCATTTTCCACACATGCAGGCCTTCTTCCGCACGTAGTGCGGCCCCTCTCCCTACACATGTGGCCCAACTTTCACACCTGCCTCTGCACGTGCAATTAAAGCAGCCTTGCACCGTCAGCTACCTCACCTCACCGCACGTGCGACCTCACCTTCTGCACGTGCGGCCCAAGCTCCAGCACATGCGGTTCTGCCCTCCGCCTAGAAATTTCACCAGCTAAAATCGAGACACCCCTGATCCAATTTCTCGCCCTTTCAAAACAAGCAAAACCCAACTCCAGAATGGAATAAGGATAGGAATTTGGAAAAGGTTTCAAGAACGGTGAACCTAAATAGTTGGCCATAGCAAGAGTTTTTGTGTTGATTGTTAATTATATTCTATGGTACAAACTTTCAAATTTATATTAAGCTCCGGTTTGGTAAACCATTTGGGCTAAATAATCACAGAATGAAAAAAAAAAAAAAAAGGGTCAAAAAGCCAAAAAGTCAAAAAATTAACAAAAAAGTTTGTCATTCCAAAGCCAAAAAGCCAAAAAAGCCAAACAAGAAAACCAAAAAAACAAAAAAGTTACAAGTTAAAAAAGTCAAAAAAGCCAAAAAACCAACTAAAAAAGTTATTGCCAAGTGAACCCTAAATGAGTTTGGTCAACTCGTAAGCCATAGATAAATTCTAACCCACGTGACATATTTGAAATAAATCTGTTATATATATATATTGATATAATTTTATTTATATCTAGAGTTTTGGTTTTTAGCAATTTTTTTTTTTTTTTTTTAACAATTATTAGGATTTTCAGATTGCTCATGTACAGTGTCGCTTGTGCCCAGTTGACAAGGTATTGGTGTGCTCCAGCAGGGGATATATATGCATTTTATTTAGGAATCTTTGGGCATTTGGTCAAAGAAATTATACATGTTGTGTTTTTTTGCAAGGGATCTTCATGGTATCACATGTTTGTCGGGAGGGGAATAAAGTTGCTCACTGTTTGGCTTGTATGGCTGTCTCTTTCACAGGCTTACCATTTTGAATGGAAGAGGTTCCGGCGTCGATATCTAAGCTTTCCGGGTTGATACAGGTTTAATTTCTTTGTAAGTTTTGGCTTTTGACAGTTTTCCATCTGGAAAAAATATATATTTTTTAATTATTATTTTTTTGACAGTTTTCCATCTGCGGGCAGTGCGGGTTGCGGATTGAACGGGTGGGTCATGCGGTTGTGCGGGTGGATGCAGCGGTTTGTGAATTAGATTTTTTTTTTTGAAATTTTATTTTTGTGTGGGTTGGAGATTGAACGGGTGGGTCATGCGGTTGTGCGGGCGGTTTGTGAATTAGATTTTTTTTATTTTTTTTTAAATTTTATTTTTGTGTTTCAACTGCAGTTGGAGGTTCTGTATGGGACAAAAATTAGACTGAAATACTTATAACTTTTTGTTTTGAATTTAGTATGAAATTCACACAACAAAATGAAAAAGATTGTAGTGTATATCTATAAACTTGCCCCTCATAAGTCATATTATCTGGATCTATATCATCTTGCCCACAACACAATACAATCAAAAGCATTTTCTTTTATTAAATAAAAGAAGCAAAAAGTTACAAAACCCATCACTATCAAACAAACAATAAAGCAAGTCCTGAGGCATGATTGCTATCTCACTGAACTCCATTGTTTTCTCATCAATCTTCCACAAATTAAACGACGGGCCACAAGGGCCATTGCACAATCCAGCTAATACGAGTTGATCATGACAAGAAACCAAGAATGAAAACAAAACCCCAGGAGGCCTAAGTGTCTGGACCTCACTCCAAAAGTGTTTGTCCAAATCAAAAGACAAAACAGAGCATGATCAAATCCCAAATACACAGAATTTCCCTTTAAACAAAGTAGAGGACAACCATTGAGATGAATTTGCTGACCCAAAATCTATAGGCAAAGGAGAAGGATTCTAGATTTGGGTACCTTCATTCATGCAATGAAACTTATTTTATTTTTATTTTATTTTTGTAATAGATCTTCTAGATTTGGCATCCCCAGATCTGGTTTGCGATTGAGCGACGGCGACATTGCGACAGGGAGAAGAGAAAGGGATGGAGAGACGACGGCGATGGAGTAAGGTTGATCTGCAAAAGACGACGGTGATAGTAGAGGAGAGGAGAGAGATGGCGACGGGGAGGAGATGAAAGAGATGGCGAGCAAGAGGCGAGAGATGGTGGTGGTGACGGCGATGGGAAGGAGGAAAGAGAGAGGTTGGCGAGATGAGAGAGAGAGAGAGAGAGAGAGAGAGAGAGAGAGAGAGAAACAGTAAAGGAGGATGAAAAAATGAATTCAACATGTAAAGAGATATATTTTTATTTTAAACATAATCTGCGGATTATGCTGGCGGGTTTCGAATTTGCACGGATAGGATCAGGTCTGACCCAAACCTGATTTTATATGAAAAAAATAAACCCGCACCCGCCTTATTTATGCATGTGGGTAGGGTCGGATTTGTGCAGGTAGGGTCGGTTTGGACGGGTTGTGCGGATCGAATAAATCGTTGTCCACCCCTAAGTTCCGGCGTCGATATCTAAGCTTTCCGGGTTGATGCAGGTTTAATTTCTTTGTAAGTTTTGGCTTTTGGCAGTTTTCCATCTGGAAAAAATATTTTTCTTTAATTATTATTTTTTTTAATTTAAGGATTGAAGTGGCCTCACACTGACTGTCCAGCGTGATTCTCATGGCAAAAATAGTGATCAAATTTTGTCCCCAATAGTACTTATAATATATATATATATATGTATGTATATATTTTTTGGGTTGTGCTACATCTCTCTAAAAAAAACCCCCCTAATCCCCCTAAATTTCAAACCAAGGCAAAAAAAAAAAAAATGCCCAAAACGACGTCGTTTTGGGCATTAAGGAGATTAGGGGAAACTTTTTTAAGGGGACAAATTATTTTCCAAATTTTTTAATTAGAAAACTTTATAACTGCAGGAATTTCAAAATTTTCAATTGCACTCATAACATATAATTGTACGAAAGTTGAAAATTTTAATTATTAGTGCATTATTTATGCACAGGAAATTTTAATATACATCTATTTAAAAAGAGTGTACAATATCTACCTCTAATTATATCATTTTCTTCTTTAGTTTATAGTTAATTTTTTTTCTTTAGTTGTGATATTGTTTTAATTATGACTCATGAATTCTTTAATTATGTATCATGTTGTATTTAGTTATGACATTTTTTTTTTTTTTTGGTTATGACTCAAAAAATTGAAATTAAATCATTTTTCTTTTTAATTATAAGATACATATAATATATCCCTATGAAGAATATGCATTAATATTTCCCTCCATGCACATATTTTAAAGGGGGCATTTGGCAAGTTGGGTTTGGATTATTTTTTGACTAAAATTCAAAAAAAAAAAAAAAGAGGCTAAAATAGCTAATAAAATAAAATATCACATTAAACTTATAATCATTTTACTTTTTTCTCACAAACATTACATTCAACTATAAAAAAATCTAATCATCTTTTTAAATATAAAAATTTTAATCTAATAAAATAGTCAACATTCTAAACACCCACAATATTGAATAGCATACTGTGAAAATACGGACAATCATCCGGTTTTGTACATTCTGCTCATAATATTGTAATAATATTATATTCATTGTCCATTTATGTATCATCATTCACCATAATGCTGTAATAATCTTTTGAGGTGATTTGTGGTGGAAAATGAAATGAATAAAAAATGAAAGTTCGAATTTTAAAATTTTAAAGAGAGTTTTAACAATGAAGTAAGGAGTGAGATCCATATATGATATAATATGTATGTCTATATATATATATATATTTATATTTTTTTCTTTTCTGTTACCATATTATTAAAGTTTTTTTTTTAAACTTCAAAATTAGAGTTCTCTATCATTGTTGAAATGAAAAGTGTGCCACTCTAGGGTGATGGAGGATCCCATGGATTCTTTTAATTAAAAATAATTGTGTTAATTTAATATAATTATTAGGGTAAATTACGCTCACCTTTTCTAACGTTTTTAAGGGTTAGTTTGGGATGTGATTTGCTTTTCTAATTTTTTGACATTTTGGCTATTTTAACTTGATGTTAAAAAGTCTCGTTCGGGATATGTTTTTTGGCTTTTTTGACTTTTGTGGGAGAAAAAATCAAATGATTATTGTTTGAATTTAATGTTTTGTCTTATTGGGCTAAAAAGCCTATTTTGTCTTTTTGTAGCTATTTTAGCCAAAAAGCCTTTGGCTTTTTTATGCCAAACGAGCTCTAACAATTACAAGAATCTCCCCTATAGTTTCAATAATTATAGAAATTATCCTTATTTTTTAAACTATTGTTAAAATTCCCTACAGTTAATCTTTTGTTAATTTATTTAACAAAATATGATGACGTCACACTGACATCATGTACTGTGAGTAAAAAATTCTAAGATTACCCTTATATATTCAAATAGTAAATTTCACTTACCTCTTCTGAAGTTTTACAAAAAAATTAATAAAGGCCCATACATTATTTTAATAATGTTAAACAAAATTATTAAATTTTGTACAATATTTAAAAAAAAAATTCTAAATTGTGAAGACAAGCATATATATATATATATAGTAGAATAACAAAACATTACCTTTTTTTTAAAATAAATAAAAAAAGAAAAAGAAAAAGAAAAAACTAGAGCCAATAAATTGATCAGCATTATACGAGATTATATACAATCATTTGTTTGAAAATTACGAAACAAAGTATAAAAGATGTTTTATTTTTTAAAAAGACCACCAATTTTATAAATAATTATTTTGGGAAATTAGAGTTTGAATAAAAATTTAAAAATACATATAGCTATTTAATTTTTTTTCTGTATGATAAAATACATATTTGGAGAAATTATACATCTCTTTCCATTCTCTTTATTTTATTTCTTTCATTTTTCTTTCTATTTATTTTTCATAGTGTCACTACAGCAAATAACAATACCATATAGTTTATTATTATTATTATTATTATTATTATTATTATTATTATTATTATTATTATTATTATTATTATTTGTTCTCTTCTCTATGTTTTTTCTTCAATTTTTTTCATCATTTTTTTTTTGTCTTTCATCAATGTTTGCTAGAATCACCCAATACCATAACAACTTACAAAACATGAAATTTTCTTTTGTTTTGTATACATACTTGTGTATTAAATTTTTTTGTAAGAAAATAAACATAATAACATTTCATATTTATAATAAAAAAAAATTGACTTATAAAAATTTCCAAATGTTACCTCTTAAATATATATTTTTAAAAAAATTATTTTTATCTTTCCACAATTCTATATTATTCTCAAATTTTAATTATCATTAAAAAAAATAAGTCAATAATTCTCACCTTAATAATAATTTTTTTAAAAATAAATATAAAAGTCAAAAAAATATCTAATCACGTTACAATAAATTAAAATTAGATGTTGGGAATGAAAGATAAAGAAACTATTTGAGAATTATAAACTATTTAAATTCGTCATTTCTTACAGCTAATTAAAATAGAGTTTTACTTTAAGAAATAAATTATTTGAAAATAATAGAATACTCAAATAATTTATTATTTATTACATCTAAAATCTATATCTCTTCTTTGTTTCTTTCATTTAAATTATTTTCATTAAATTAAATCTCAAAATTATTTCAAATAAAAAACATGGATATTCTTTCTTAATTTTGTTAATGGTTGATTTTATTTTTTTTTTTTGTTTCTATTTATAAAAGTTCAAAACTTATAGTAGGAAAAAAAATACAAAGTCAAGGAAATACCAAAAAAAAAAAAAAAAAATTGTGAGAAATAAAATAATCAAAAATGTTTGAGACCCCCTTCCCTCCCACCCCCTTTGACCCCCTTCCCTCCCATTGGCCAGTTTTTCTTTTTTATTTTTTTTCTTTTCCTTCTCCTCCAATCACCACCCGCCACGTGTGTGGGGGGTGGTGGGGGTGGTGATTAGAGGGGGTCTCTATCAATGCTCTAAAATAATAATTTAATAAATAAGTAAATTACAATTAATGGGTATTAAGTGTAAATGGTATTATGGTCATTTGCACAATCAAATTAAACATTGTTTGGCTTGAATTAATGGGAGGGAGAATCTTGACAATGTTAAAAAAAGTAAGAAAAGTTTCTGTAATTATTGAAATTATAGAAAAAGTCCCTATAATTGTTAAGAAATCTCATAAAAGTGAGTGTAATTTACCCTAATTATTATATAGTGCATTAATAGAAAGTCTCTTCACATATCTTGATTATGAATCTTGCCTTCATGAAGACAGCATCAGCACTAGGGGTATGCGTGGTGCGATTTGGACGGTTTGAGAGTAAAATTACAAATTGAATGGCAGGTTAGCGGATTAGCGGATTGACAATTTGCGGTTTGGGCGGTTTTTAGTGGATTGGCGGATTTAAGAATATTCTAACTAATTATCATACCTTTACATAATATATAACACTAATTTGTATAATATTTTTTAAATATATGACACAAAGCAATTTTACATAATATGTTTCATATATATAACTACTAATTTGTAATAAATTTTATACCTTAAATCTCTCTCACACTCATTTTTACATTGATATTTAGAAGTTAAAAAATATATATGTATTATCTATAGCGGAGCGGAGCGGTTCGGTTGTCAGATTATAAATTTTAAAGTTTAAACCGTGGTTAGCGGTTAAAACGGTGCGAATTTATGTGAATCGGTGCAGTTTTAACGGATTAAACGGTATTTTGCACAGCCATAATCAGCACTAGGAATTGCCTTAATCAGTTGTAGCCTCATGAGCTTCTCTGGCTGTGTATAGTTTGGTAGGTCCTGAGATATGCCCCTTGTATTCTTACTTTTGCCCATTTTGCTGTTTTATTTTATGACTTATTCACAAAAAAAAAAAAAATTTGCTAGGGGGCTAATGCCCTGTGATCGTTCTCCATCATAAGCATTGGAGCTAGGCTGAGTTTTGCGCCGTGTAATAGCCATCTGGACATGTGGGTGGACCCATAGAGAACCTCATCACCGTCTGATTGAAGAGCAATAATGAAGATCTTTCTGCAGACCAGCAACATCATGATACACGCAAGGCAGGTGAGATATGGGGATGAAGTGTCGATGAACTCGGTGGCTATTTGGGACAAGGTCATTAGGGAGCCGTGAGAGTGTATGATATCTGCTATGCGGAGCCCTACAGCAGATTTAGGGTTCGTTTGGGAAGTGGGTTGACTTATTGGCTTTTAACTATTTTAGCCTGGGGCTAAAAGCTTCATTTGGTGTAGCGATTCCGATTTTGACCCAGCCTTTGTTGTATACCGAACTCGGGTTTTATGTTTTAGTACTGTTGTTCGTCTCTTATCTCCTTTGTTCTCCCTTGAGTTTGTCTTTTGGGTTGTTGTGGTTGTGTTTGGGACAGGTTGGTTGCTTGGTTTTCAAATTCTTATTGCCCAGATTTTTGCTCCTTAGCTAGAGCGGCGCTTTTTGCGCTCAAGCAGACTTTACAAATTCTCAGTACTTTTGCAGGTCTGCAAAACTACTGGGACAGTGTATTCTACGTTCAAGCGGGTCTTTCTACGCTCGAGCATTGGTCGATTGTTTGCAAAACTACTGGATGTGTGTATTCTGTGCTCGAGCGTCACTTCTTGCTCTCTGTAGACACCCCATTTTTGACCGACCTTAAGACTCAGACGTCACCGATTGAGCGCTTGGTGATGTTGCATGTTGTGCTCGTTCTGAGGTTGCGGAGTCCTAGCTGCGAGCCTTGCCTCCGGACTTCCGGACTCTTTTGTGCTTTGCTTCGGTTTGCGAACCAGGCTCCGTTTTCTCTGTTTTCTCTTCCCGAAGGGAGGGAGAGGTCTCATAGATCATCTCTCAGTGGCCGTAGGCTACGTTTCGTGGTCGTAGGCCATTTTTCCCGTTTGGAGCCCGGTTTCCGATTTTTTCGGAGCCGACGACCGTATGCCTCGGTTCGGGACCGCTTAACCACCTCTGTTTGCTCCGGTTTTTGGCACATACCTTATTTCCTCCCTTTTGAGGGACACTGTGGTCCGAGAGACCGACTTGGTGGTCGAACACCACTCCCGGTGCCTAACAGTCAGTTTTCGAGGCCCCGGGCTGCGCGTTTTGGCCCCCGAGCCTTGCTTGCAAGTATTTTTGGGCTCTGGTCCGAACTGTAAATAGTCATATTTTGACCCACTCTTCATGTTTGATCAAGGTTCTTTCACTATTTGAGGCTTCCTTTTTGCTCTTTGTGTTAAAGCTCTCTTTTATGCCTTATTTTATAGTATTTTAAGCTTGCTTGTGCACTGTTTTGGGCTTGATCATAAACTGTAAAATATCATGTTTTGGGCCCTCTTCAACATTGTTGAAGGTCCCTCCTCTGTTTGAGGCCAGAAGCCATCACTTGCTTCTTTGTCCCTCTTTAGGCCCATTTCTTGCATGATAGTTTATCCATACTTGTGTTTGTTTTCGTGGCTTGTTGTAAACTGTAAAGTGCTTCATTTTGAGCCCCTCGTCAACTTTGTTGAAGGGCTCTTTGCCTTTTGGGGCCAACAGCTACTACTTGCTTCTTTATCTCTCTTTCGAGGCCATTTTTGCATGTTGGTTTAGCCCTATTTGTGTTCACCTTTTGGCCTTGCTTAAAACTGGAAATATGCTTGTTTTGGGACTGTGTTTATTCTTTCTTCATACTTCATGTTCAAATAATGCATGCTTTGTATAGCTATAAGTCATTCCATGCGCCTAGTTTCGAGTATCGAGTCTCATTTCATGCATCGGGTGCCATGTTTCCATGTTCGGGGCTGTTTTGCATCATATTTTGGTACTGAAATTTGCATGCTTGTATGTCATATTCCATGCCTTGCCATGCTTTGGTAGAGTGGCATTCGTGCCCTAGGTTCGGTCCTCGGTTTGCGTGCACGCATTTCGAGTGTCTCATTTTCATCTAATGGCCTCTTATGTGAGTGTGGCTGAGGTCCACTCATGTTGGTGTAAGCCCATCATGCATTGTGTATGCCATTTCATTCCATAGCATTGTGTATGCTAGGCTGTATGTTAGCGCATTGTGTATGCCATGTTACCTCGTGCATCGTGTATGCCATTTCATAATATTGTGCATGTTAGGTTGTATCTTAGTTGCATTCATGCATGTCATGCATATTGCATTGTGTTTGGGATAGGAGTTAGCCCGAGCACAGGAAACGAGGGGCGTTTCGTACTCCGAGTGACGGAACGTGTCTCAATTCCCCAGTCACCGACACTCCGGATTGTCCATGATGGAGTTAGGTCTTAGTTGTATTCTCATGTGCATTCATTCCATATTGAGTTGTGCAATTCGACTCCTCGGCCATCATGCATCGAGATGCGTGATTGGTGGCACGAGGATCGAAGCATGCATACATGTGTGAAAATACTTTGCCATGCCCTTCTGTTGCTCTCTGTTGCAGCAAATCAAGAATCAGCAGCCTCCCGAAGCTTGGCACGCATTCCAAAAATAATTGCAAACAGAGGCTAATTGGGGCATCGCCATGGATTTCCGCGCAAAGGCAACCCGAGCATGCATCATTCATCATCCGGAGCAGAGTCGAGCAGTCCCTGGCTTGCACGCCAATTTAATGCTTTCCTAGTTAAATTTGTTAATTAATTAGGGTTTTGTACATATTTGGACTGTATTATTTATTTGGACTGTACTATTCATTTGGGACTTATATTATTTTATTCGGACCCTCTGTGCGAGGGCAATGTTGTAATAAGTGTGCGTGAGTGTGATGTATGTCTTTCAACCCCACGTCTTTCTTTCCCTTTTATTTACCCGCTTATGATGGTTAGATTAGGGCATGTTTCAATTAGCATACAGTATGATAGCATGTTTGCATTCATTCATCTGTCTTGCATACACCGGGCTCGGCGCATCATACTAACTGCATTTGTATTTCAATTCCGAGTTGAATACATGTTAGCTGTAGCATTCCATATGCCATGTTTAGAATAGCCGAGCCTGCTATAGTTGCATTATTGCATGTGTTACATTAGGCATTTCTATATAATTAAGATCATGCATGATTTCTAATCAGTTTTCGTTTTGGCTTGGAGTACTCGGTGAGTTTTATGCTTTAGCATCCTTGCATGCGTGTGAGTGACTGCCATGAATAGCATGCTTACCATGAGGCTATTTGCTTATGTGATATAACTGCCTAAATGCCTGTGGGTGAAGGTTGGGTTATTTAGATTGGAACAAATCATTGACTGTGAGTTTTAAAGCCCACTAGATAGTGGCAAAACCATCTTTTCTAAGCCCACCTGAGGAGTGGTAAAATCTGCATTTTAAGCCTACCTGCGGGTAGCAAAACCATCTTTCAAAAAACAAACATGAAATGTTTGGTTCTAATTCAGGCGACCCGGTCTACACTTGTATTTTGTGCGCATCACGTAGTAAATCTAGGCTAATAACCGGAATAAGAGCACACAATGTTTTCAAAACTCGATATCATGTTTAGTAGAGGCCGATCTTTGATCGGGCGAGGGGGGTGCTCACGAAGTGACCTTCCCCAATCGTATCCAAGTTCCCGAGCCGAGGCAACTTTGGTGATGACGGACACGTGGCCTTAGGCAAACGAGTCAGGGTTTCCTAAATTTCCCAAAAATAAAATATTTAGGTGGCGACTCTGTATCTGGAAAAGCAGTCCATGTTTGGCACTTCTTTCAAAAATCTGTTTTCTCAAAACGATTTGTCGGATTTGGACTCTTTGGTTCAGATTAAGAACCGTGACAACAATCGAGTTCGAACTGTAGCGAGGTCCCCCCGCGGGCTTGTTACAGTTTCTGGCGACTCTGCTGGGGATTTAGAGAACTTGACTCGAACTCATGATATCTGGTTTTGACTACACTTGTGTATTTCTTTGCATTGCATTGCATTGGTGCGCCTAGGACACCGTGTTTGCCATCTGCTATTCCTGAACAGTTTGTCGGAGGCTTGTCTTGTCAAGGCATGACCATAAGGCTGACCGGTTGTGGGCTCTGCCAGTATGGGAACAGAAAACCCCGGTTTTACCGGGGCACCCTTTTGACCATTCGACCTAGTGCATATCGAAATCCGTAGTGACAATTCCAAACTAGGACAGGTTGCTTACCCGATATAGGTTGTTTGAAACCGCTGCGTGCGTAGTGAAACCCTAGCTCCTGACAAAATAGGACAGGGAAACCCTACCCCAACATAGGGGTGTTTTGGCTCTCACTTGTCTGCTATGTGCTTTTAGAGTGCGTCTCTATAGGAATGCATGTATCAGTCTACAAGTTTGGGCATCAAGCTTGCGGGCACCAGTTCAGTAGTTTGGGCATCAGGCCTGCGGGCACTAGTTCAGTACTTTGAGAATCAGTTTACCTGAGGGTATCAGTTTACGGGCAGAATTCTGTAGGGGCACAGTCATTCAGCCCGGCTCATATGGGTTATCGTGAAATCAGGCTGAGATGCTGCATGTTTTTCTTTTGCTAGGTAGTCCTGGAACTACAGCTTCAGAAGGCTTCGATATCCCCCGGGTACATTGGACTAGTGCTGATAGACTTTGTCAGGTCAGAGATTCAATTCAAGGGCAACCAGTGTTCTTTCGCTGAGGCAAGGCAAAGAAGGGCCAGACAGGGTTCATTGGTTCATCTGATCCAACAGTCACTAGTCACATCATCAGTAGACCCGTGATGGCACAGGGTTCGGAAGAATTTGTGGCCGTAATAGCAGCGCTAAATCAGGAACTGCCATGCAGGCTGAGACCAGTATTGAAACGCAGCGCCCATCTGGGGCATCTGCCTCACATCCAGCTTTGGGACCCCAGCCGAACTTTGACCCACTTCCGCCAGCTGAAGATTTGCAGGGTCCAGATCCTCGAGAAGGGTTGGCTCAAGCCCGAGTTTTCAGACCCTTGGTGCAGCCTAATGAGAGGCTTTATCCCCTTGATGTTAATGAGCTCGATCTGACTGCAGTGAAAATTGCAAACCTTGAGAAGCAATTCAAAAAGGCACATGGCTTTAACTCCATTCCCGACATTAAGGATGGGTACACCGAGGCTGCCGTACGGCTCCCAGACAGATTCAAAATGCCACATATTGACCGTTTCGACGGGTCTAGAGATCCTATGGTACATATCCGGCTTTTCTTGGATGTCCTGAAGCCGATGGGTCTGACTAAGCCACAAAAACTCTCTCTGTATGGAAGAACCCTGTCGGGTGTAGCAGCCACTTGGTAGCCAAGTTGGAGGATACAGTGAAGCAAAACTGGGAAGAATTGGCTGAGGCTTTGTCGATCAGTATTCTTACAATACCCAAGTTGAAATGACCATCCAAGAGCTTGAAGCAACCCGCCAGAACCCAACAGAGCCTTTTGTGGAATTTGTTGCGAGAGGTGGAGAGCAAAGGCAGCACAGATGACAGATCGTCGCCTTCTGAGAGGGATCAAGTGCAGATGATGGTGCGAAACCTCGAGCATGATATGTTGCAAAAATTGATAGTCGCTCCACTATTCACTTTCAAAAGTTTGCATGAACTGGGGGTTCAGGTCGAGAATGCGTTCAACAGTGGGATCATTCCCAGAACAAGGGAACCGACAAGGAGGGTGATTTCAAGGAGTACCAATGCCGGAAGTAGCACTATTCCCGAACCCACTAAAATCAATACAGTCACCACAGCCAACCCTTTTGCCAAACCAAGCCTACAAACAACCAGCCCAGCTCGAGCTCAGGACAGAACTTTCACCCCTCTCCATATGAGCCTGACTAGCGCACTAAAAGTCCTAATGGAAAGAGGCATCTCAAACCCCTCGATCCTCAACCTCTGCCTGACCCACTCCCAGCTAGACATAACCCCTCCAAGTACTGTATGTACCATCAGCAGCGCGGTCATGGCACCGACCGTTGCTACCGCCTTCGTCATAAGGTCCAAAATCTCATCGACAATCGGATGATAGCTCCACCTTCAAACCCCAATGACCAAACATCTCCTGCCTACCTCAACCTCATCCATACACTACCATCCACCTTCGACCCCAGCATATACATCACCCCGGCCCATCTACCCAAGCCTGAGGTGTTTATCCTAGAAAGCATGGACTTATGTATGATGGATGCACCTAGACCCCGATCATCTCAAACCCGTGAGCCCACTACTTCTGAGCTAAAGAGAATGATCGAAGATCTTCAAAGAACTGTGACCGATCTGGCCTTGGCTTCATCATCAACCACATCACATACAAGGGAGTTCATGTCAAAAGGCTCCCCAGTCTTGGAACGGGCTACATTTGAGGAATGCCAATCCCTTGGCAAAGTGGAGGCGAGTGGAAGAACAAGATAGGGGCGGGCATGGATTGCCATGAACATCTTCTGTTGGCTGTTGAGGCTTTGAAAGCCGAGGGACTGAACAAAGAGCAAGTGCTCGCAGTTGTTACAAAAACTGTGGACGACATTTTCGCCACTCAAGTTGGGGGCAGTTTGAATCAAGGGGCAAGCCGGGAGAAGGGTCATTGTATTAGAAACGTTCCTTTCAGCTATAATCCTGCACTCAGAAGGAATCAACAAACCAGGCCATCACCTGCCAATCCCTTCGCTGGTGCGCCCAGCAAAAATCCACAAACCTTGAAGTACCAACCCCGAGGTCGGAGGGTCTTCCATGCCCTCTATATGCCTTTGTCCAAAGCTCTCCAAATCCTTGTTGGACAAGGCCATCTCAAACCCCTTGAGCCTCGGCCTCTCCCGAACCCTCTTCCGGCTACACATGATGCTACCTAGTACTGCGCATACCATCAGCAAATTGGCCATACTACCGACAACTGCTTCCGTCTTCGCCATGAAATACAGGATCTATTTGACAACGGGGTCATCCTCCCGCCGAGCTCAGCAAAGTCTATCGGCACTAGATCGGTGAACTTGGGGGATAATGTGATGTGATCGGGGGATGAACCACCTGCGGGTAGCGCTCAGTTTACTCCAGATATGGTGGATGGCATGCACTGTTTTGAGCATTTGCGAATGCTAGCTTTTGCGCTTTCTAACTTAGGTATTGGATCAGTCTTGTTGTTTTGTTTTGAGTCTGTCTTTTTGTTTTGAGTCAGCCTCTTTTGTTTTGGGTCTGTCTTGTTGTATCGAGTCAGTCCTGTTGTTGGAGTCGGGAGATTTCGGGGGTGTTATCTCGGACATCACCTACTTGTTTTGTGCTTGTCTTTTCATTTTCTTTTGAGTCTGTTTCTGCCTTAGAGCCAGTAATGCCAACAGATTTGAATGAACAGCAGTGATTTTCACATTCTTGTGCTCGCTTCTGCCTTGTGCAGCTGTGCCAGAAGTTCTGAATGAAATGGCAGTGCTTTTCGCCTACTTTTCTGTGCCTTGAAGTCATTGTATTGACCTGAGTTTTTCAAAAAAATTTTTTGAACACTGCGGTGAAAACAAAGAGGGAGGAATTCCTCGGGATTTGCAAAACTTTGATCAAATTGAGAGAAAGAGAGGCATGCTAAGCCCTTAATGAATGAAATCATGTTTGTTAACGTGAGTACTGAGAAGGATCCTCGCTTGATCCAGATTGGTTCTACATTGTCTTCCGCGCGAGCGATTAGTCGCTTTCTTAAAAGATTTCAAAAAAAAAAAATGTTTTGCGCAGTCCTGCGAAGACCTGTGTGGAATCGCTCTTGAGATTGTGCAGCTTAGGATTGCTCTCAGCCTTGAGACTCGCCCCCCCTTCACTTTCCGACCTTGAACCTTAACTCAGAATGTTCAACGGTCAACCGCAATGTGAGGCCTGTGTGGCCAGATTCGAAGCAGCCCTCGACCTAGGGGCAGAAAAATGTCAGATGTGCTCGGAGAGCCGAAGATGGATCATCCTGCAAATCAATGAAGACTGGCAAGAATGCCAAATCCCAAAAGAGAAGAAAGAAGAAAGTATTGCTGAAGAACAACTGAGTTCCTATCCACAACACTAGGGCCAAATTTAGCCCCCATGGGATGGACTCCTGCATCGTCAGCGAACAGCAGTCACTCTCCTAGATTTAGACGGATTTGAGATCTCAGAACCATTTGACATGGACCAAGCTACACTTTTACCCTTGAGAGGCTCGCTGGGCCGAAAACCCGAAAGGGCGACCCAGGCAAAAGTTAAAGCGAGAAAAAAGAGAAGAAAAGAACAAAAGAGAAAAATGCAAAAAAAAAAAAAAAAAAATGAAGAAAATGCAAAAACAAAAAAAATATGAAAAAAGAAATGAAAAGAATTGAAAAGAAGAAAAACAAAGCTCGCGAGGTTGAAAACTCGCAACAGGCGCCTTGGTAAAAGTTAGAGCATAAAAAGGAGAGGTTAAATACCCGAGTGTACCTTAACCCCGAACTACGTGAGGCTTGATTCCCATCTTTGGGATACGTAGGCAACTTCATTCTGAAGTCCAGTCGTAAAACACTTCAATTTGATTGTGTCCATGCGATGGTTCTGGTCATCTTTGTCTTCTCTATATCTGAGGATTTGGTTGTGTTCGTCACTCTGAGGACTGACTACAATGCACTGCGGTGCCATTCAAACAAGGGGCAACTTTCCGTTGCCATTCAATGCACCGCCGGTGTCGTTCAAACAAGGGGCAACTTTCCGTTGCCATGCAGCTCTCTTCAAGCAAGGGGCAATTTTTCTTCGGATTTGAGGTTGTGCATCTCGAGAGTGGGTTCTATGCTCGTTGAGTAATGGCCGATTGCAAAAACAGTTTTTGAGAATTTTTACTGAGGTTGACTGATTTTCTCTAAAAAACTATTCCATTTTTTCCAAAACTGGACCTTTTTCCTGGACCCAAAAAAGAAAATTTTTCAGTGCTCATAACCTAACTTGCATGATTTTGAATCAGAAAATCGAACAAACGCGTTAATCTAACTCTCATTTTGGTTAAAATTGTTTTACTAGAAAATCAAAACAAAAATGGTCAAAATAATGAACTAGGGGCACAGTTGAGTCAGGTGTTCTGTCTTTCCCCTTTGTCAAAATACTTGCTAGAAAGGGCACTCTACTTGCCGGAAAGGGCACGTATTCGCCAGAAAAGAAAAGGCACAACAAAGGGCTGAAAGCTCTCTCACCCTCCAAGCAACGAGGTATCAAGCCAAGTGCGAAGCACGAACTGGAATAGGGCAAGATATTCCACTCCATCATCTGGACAGATCTTATCACGTCCAAACTCCCCAGCAAAGCATCATCAACTGATGTTAGCTGCAGATTTGCTACACACCCAGTTGTAGCGCAACCCTTCTATGGGAGGAATTTACTAGGTGTGAACGGAAAGAAAGAGAATCTAGCAGCATGCTAGGGGCAAGAGCCCGCAACTCCCTGTTTATCCATCAACTACCCAGGGGAGGATTGATGAAAATGAGAGATTGAAGAATAGAGAGTGTGCGATGAGAGAAAAAGTGAGAAAAGGGCTTTTTCAGAAAAACAAGAGATTGAGTGCCAGAGTGATGTGAGAATCACAAATGAGAAAGGGTGGGAAACACTACCCGGTGAAACAGGCTCCCTGTGCACGTCTGAGTGTCGTGTCTTTTTTGTTTTATCTCGATTCTTGTTTCGAGTCGTTTCGAGTGTTACTCGATGTGTCTAGGTTGTGTGCCTTTTATTTCCTTGTTGAGTCATTTTGCTGTGTTCAGTCGTAGGCTCAATACCTGGTCGAAAACTCATCTCTCAATTTCGAAAATAAAATCATTTTGTGCTCCGAGTGCCGTGTCATTCTCCACATTTGTGCAAAACAGAAATGGTTCTTTCATAAAGCTGCAGGGTTCAACCCAGGTCATGTCAGAATAGTAAAGCAAGGACTTATCTGAAGCTATTTAGGTTCCGGACTGCAAAGCAAAAGAAAAGAGGGAAAATTTGGAGCATCTTAGCATGTCTCAACTTTAGCAAAATCCGAGACTGCATTCCAGGTGCACCTTCTCAGGCCTCGCCATTTCTCTGGAGTATGAGTGTGTCTCGACCCCAAGTGTAAGCCTGCTTCAAGTCAAAATGGCAGTCAAGCAGCACCAGAGGGTTTCACATGCAGATGTTATCCCTCGCCAATTTGAATAGGGTGTGCCCTTTTGAGCTGAGTATGTTGTGAAGTCCTCTAAGAAGCAAATCAGAGGCACCAGAGTACATATTTGATGCTCCTCTATTGCATAGAATGTGAGCTTTCATACACACTGTTGTTGCATGTGTGCCGCGCATCGTTATGATTCATGCATAGAATATGCTTGTTTTCAATATTGCATAGAATGTACTTCCATACTTGCATAGAAAGTGCTCGTATCTGTTGCATAGAAAATGCCCCCATACTTGCATAGGAGATGCGTTCAATCGCACTGTCTTGTGCATTTACACTTTGTATCTCACTCGCACTATCTTGTGCATTTCAGAACACTCGCGCTGTTTAGCGTATCGTGCTGTTTAGCGTATCGCACTGTCTTGTGCATTTCAAATCACTCGCATTGTTTTGTGCATTTCTAATCACTCGCGCTGTTTAGCGCATCGCACTGTGTTGTGCAATTTATCATTCGCGCTATTTTGCGCACCTCTATCACACTGTTTTGTGTAGTTTACATTCGCGCTATTTTGCGCATCGCACTGTGTTGTGCAATTTATCATTCGCGCTATTTTGCGCACCTCAATCACACTGTTTTGTGTAGTTTACATTCGCGCTATTTTGCGCATCGCACTGCTTTTTGTAGTTTATCACTCGCGCTATTTTGCGCACCTCAATCGCACTGTTTTGTGCAGTTTATCACTCGCGCTATTTTGCGCACCACAATCGCACTGTTTTGTGCAGTTTATCATTCGCGCTATTTTGTGCACCTCCATCGCACTGTCTTGTGCATTGCATTCATCGCGCTATTTTGCGCACCTCAATCGCACTGTCCTGTGCTTTGCATATCACATCGCACTATCTTGTGCATTTCAAATCAATCGCGTTGTTTAGCGCATCGCACTATTTTGTGCATTGTATCATTTGCGCTATCTTGCGCGTCCCACCTGCACTTGTTAGTGCATTATATTTCACTCGCGCTATTTTGCGCATCGCACTATTTTGTGCACCTTTGTTTAGTGCATTGTATCGCGCTATCTTGCGCACCTTATCTGTATCGCACTGTTTTGTGCACCTTTAGCTCGCACTGTCTTGTGCACTCACCTGGTCTAGGAGACCTTAAATCCTCTAAAGGTGCAATTCCTTTGGTGTTTGTCATGCCCGAACGACTTCCGGTGGTCTAGTATAGCCACCTGCCTGTGTTTGCGGTGAGTTCCTAGGAGACCAACTGAGACGGTGGAAACTAGAGTTCGAATGGCTCATGCCTAGAACTAAAGGAACGGGTTACTTAAATTCTAGACTAAAAGTCTAGTTTAAATACCCAGGGGTATATCATCGGCTTAAATCTTATGGTAGCCCATAGATTGAGATAGCATCTGTATGCGCCTCAATTCTGGATACTGATCCAACCTAGTCTGTCACCCTGTTGGAGAATAGGGAAAGCTGCAACCATAGTCAGGAGAAAAGTAGCACCTGTGGTTCGACCAAGAAGAAGCGAGAGATCCCCAGCACCATGAGGCACGATATTGTATGTACGGTCCATTTGAGGCTGGTGCGACCAGACGAACCGCGCAGGTATTGTATCTTCTCCGCGTGAGACGTGGCGAGAATTGAATAAATTCTCCGCATTCTTAACTGCATGAAATGGAGTTGTTGCTTTGCATTCTTGCTTAAAACTGTTGCATCTATTGTGAATATGTGCTTCATTACAGCTTGCTGTATTTGCATGATCATTGAGTCACCTTCGGCGTCTTGCATTGCCAGTTGCATTTTGCCCCCCCTGCCTGCGGGCGCGCCTGCGGGCACATCTCTGTTTATCTCACCTGTTTGTCTGAGTCTTCGGCCTTGTCAAAAATGGGTCGTCTCTGGGCTTTGACATTCACTCCCGTCATTCTTATGACTTTCGAGTTCTGTCAAAGAGGGGCAACTGTAGACACCCCATTTTTGACCGACCTTAAGACTCAAACGTCACTGATTGAGCGCTTGGTGATGTTGCATGTTGTGCTTGTTCTGAGGTTGCGGAGTCCTAGCTGCGAGCCTTGCCTCCGGATTTCCGGACTCTTTTGTGCTTTGCCTCGGTTTGCAAACCAGGCTTCGTTTTCTCTATTTTCTCTTCCCGAAGGGAGGGAGAGGTCTCGTAGATCATCTCTCAGTGGCCGTAGGCTACGTTTCGTGGTCGTAGGCCATTTTTCCCGTTTGGAGCCCGGTTTCCGATTTTTTCGGAGCCAACGGCCGTGTGCCTCGGTTCGGGACCGCTTAACCACCTCCGTTTGCTCCGGTTTTTGGCACATACCTTATTTCCTCCCTTTTGAGGGACACTGTGGTCCGAGAGATCGACTTCGTGGTCGAACACCACTCCCGGTGCCTAACAATCAGTTTTCGGGGCCCCGGGCTGCGCGTTTTGGCCCCCGAGCCTTGCTTGAAAGTATTTTTCGGCTCTGGTCCGAACTGTAAATAGTCATATTTTGACCCACTCTTCATGTTTGATCAAGGTTCTTTCACTGTTTGAGGCTTCCTTTTTGCTCTTTGTATTAAAACTCTCTTTTATGCCTTATTTTGTATAGTATTTTAAGCTTGCTTGTGCACTATTTTGGGATTGGTCATAAACTGTAAAATATCATGTTTTGGGCCCCTCTTCAACATTGTTGAAGGGCCCTCCTCTATTTGAGGCCAGCAGCCATCACTTGCTTATTTGTCCCTCTTTAGGCCTATTTCTTGCATGATAGTTTAGCCATACTTGTGTTTGTTTTTGTGGCTTATTGTAAACTGTAAAGTGCTTCATTTTGAGCCCCTCTTCAACTCTGTTGAAAGGCTCTTCGCCTTTTGGGGCCAACAACTACTACTTGCTTCTTTATCTCTCTTTCGAGGCCATTTTTGCATGTTGGTTTAGCCCTATTTGTGTTCACCTTTTGGCCTTGCTTAAAACTGGAAATATGCTTTTTTTGGGACTGTATTGATTCTTTCTTCATACTTCATGTTCAAATAATGCATGCTTTGTATAGCTATAAGTCATTCCATGCGCCTAGTTTCGAGTATCGAGTCTCATTTCATGCATCGGGTGCCATGTTTCCATGTTTCGGGGCTGTTTTGCATCATATTTTGGTACTGAAATTTGCATGCTTGTATGTCATATTCCATGCCTTGCCATGCTTTGGTAGAGTGGCATTCGTGCCCTAGGTTCGGTCCTCGGTTTGCGTGCACGCATTTCGAGTGTCTCATTTTCATCTAATGGCCTCTTATGTGAGTGTGGCTGAGGTCCACTCATGTTGGTGTAAGCCCATCATGCATTGTGTATGCCATTTCATTCCATAGCATTGTGTATGCCATGTTACCTCGTGCAACGTGTATGCCATTTCATAATATTGTGCATGTTAGGTTGTATCTTAGTTGCATTCCTGCATGTCATGCATATTGCATTGTGTTTGGGATAGGAGTTAGCCCGAGCACGGGAAACGAGGGGCGTTTCGTACTCCGAGTGACGGAACGTGTCTCAATTCCCCAGTCACCGACACTCCGGATTGTCCATGATGGAGTTAGGTCTTAGTTGTATTCTCATGTGCATTCATTCCATATTGAGTTGTGCAATTCGACTCCTCGGCCATCATGCATCGAGATGCGTGATTGGTGGCACGAGGATCGAAGCATGCATACATTTGTGAAAATACTTTGCCATGCCCCTCTGTTGCTCTCTGTTGCAGCAAATCAAGAATCAGTAGCCTCCCGAAGCTTGGCACGCATTCCAAAAATAATTACAAATAGAGGCTAATTGGGGCATCGCCATGGATTTCCGCGCAATGGCAACCCGAGCATACATCATTCATCATCCGGAGCAGAGTCGAGGCAGTCCCTGATTTGCACGCCAATTTAATGCTTTCCTAGTTAAATTTGTTAATTAATTAGGGTTTTGTACATATTTGGACTGTATTATTTATTTGGACTGTACTATTCATTTGGGACTGTATATTATTTTATTCGGACCCTCTGTGCGAGGGCAATGTTGTAATAAGTGTGCGTGAGTGTGATGTATGTCTTCCAACCCCACGTCTTTCTTTCCCTTTTATTTACCCGCTTATGATGGTTAGATTAGGGCATGTTTCAATTAGCATACAGTATGATAGCATGTTTGCATTCATTCATCTGTCTTGCATACACCGGCTCGGCGCATCATACTAACTGCATTTGTATTTCAATTCCGAGTTGAATACATGTTAGCTGTAGCATTCCATATGCCATGTTTAGAATAGCCGAGCCTGCTATAGTTGCATTATTGCATGTGTTACATTAGGCATTTCAGTATAATTAGGATCATGCATGATTTCTAATCAGTTTCCGTTTTGGCTTGGAGTACTCGGTGAGTTTTATGCTTTAGCATCCTTGCATGCGTGTGAGTGACTGCCATGAATAGCATGCTTACCATGAGGCTATTTGCTTATGTGATATAACTGCCTAAATGCCTGTGGGTGAAGGTTGGGTTGTTTAGATTGGAACAAATCATTGACTGTGAGTTTTAAAGCCCAGTAGATAGTGGCAAAACCATCTTTTCTAAGCCCACCTGAGGGTGGCAAAATTTGCATTTTAAGCCTACCTGCGGGTAGCAAACCATCTTTCAAAAAAACAAACATGAAATGTTTGGTTCTAATTCAGGCGACCCGGTCTACACTTGTATGCTGTGCGCATCACGTAGTAAATCTAGGCTAATAACCGGAATAAGAGCACACAATGTTTTCAAAACTCGATATCATGTTTAGTAGAGGCCGATCTTTGATCGGGCGAGCGGGGGTGCTCACGAAGTGACCTTCCCCAATCGTATCCAAGTTCCCGAGCCGAGGCAACTTTGGTGATGACGGACACGTGGCCTTAGGCAAACGAGTCAGGGTTTCCTAAATTTCCCAAAAATAAAATATTTAGGTGGCGACTCTGTATCTGGCAAAGCAGTCCATGTTTGGCACTTCTTTCAAAAATCTGTTTTCTCAAAACGATTTGCCGGATTTGGACTCTTTGGTTCAGATTAAGAACCGTGACAACAATCGAGTCCGAACTGTAGCGAGGTCCCCCCGCGGGCTTGTTACACTCTCGAGCGAAACAACTTATTGTGTCTAACGCTCGAGCTTCACTTCTTGCGCTGAAGCAGACTGCGCGTATTTCAGTCTGTAAAAGTGACATTTTACATCACTTTTTCATATCTTACTCTTTCTCTACTTTTCAAAAACCCTAGATCTATAGCTCCTCTCTCTAAAACTCACACTCTCTCTTCATTTTCACCTGGATCTATTGGGTTCTCTACCCTAGTGCCTTTCAGAAAAAGGTAGAGGACCTTAAGAGCTCCATTGTGATCCGAACAAAGCTTTGTTTCAGCTTTCTTGAAGTTCCTCCTTTGCTCCTTTGATCCTCTAAACTTGAGGTAGGGATTTTCTACACTTTCATATGATTTTTAACTTAGTTAAGAGTTTGTTGTGTAACAATGGTAGAATTTGGGGGTATTATGAACAAACTCAGGGGTTTAAAATCAAAAGAGGGGCTTCTAAGTAGATGTGATATAAATTGTTATGGGATTTGAAAATGAGGTTGTATTGTGTCAAAATAGTTGATTTTGGCTTTTGGGTTGATATTTGGGAAAGAGGAAAGTTTGCCCTAAAATGTTTTAAATATTATTTTGTACAAATAAATGAAATTGGTAGTGTGAATATGAAATTGGATGAACGTTGATATAAATGTAGAGTTGGATATGCATTACCTCACACTTATGGGAATTTGAATAATTTATCTTCAGATTGAATATCTGTTTAGAAATATCTGTATTGGGCTATCGGTGGAGGATAGCTATGATTGTTGTAGAAATTCAATGAAGATTAGGTGAATTGAAACTAATCTCGTGTTGATTGTCATTGAATATGACTATGTTTTAAATACATTGTATATGTATGATGTTTGGGAGGAGAAAGGAGATGTACTCCATGTTTGGGAGGAGATAGGGGATGAACTCCATTGAGTTAAGTTGGCCTGTGTGTCCAGGGTGAAAGTCCCAAAACCACGTGTATGCATGGGTGCCGATCCTGCAGACGAAATTTCCGTAAAATGGCAAATTGAAGTGTTTATGTGATTGTTGTGTTGATTTGAGAACCACTGAGTTGTAGCCTCAGTTGGGTTGTCTGAAGGATAATGAAATTGACTCATGAATTGAGATGAAATGAATTGAAGGAAAGTGGGTTGAGATATGAAACTTGGTACTTTATGATCATATAGAACATGAATGTTTTGTCACAGGTATTGTATATGCACATTGTACTTATATCTTTGTTAAGGTTCACTTATTGTGTTAGATTGTTTCTACTGAGTTTTGGCTCACCCTATTTGGAAAAAACCATTTTCAGGTGTTGGTGATATACCTCCGCTAAGGCAATAACTTGAAGGGACCTTGGAGCAAGAGCTTCCTTTTGTTATATTTTCTTTTGTATAGCCAAGGGGTTTATTTGTATTGAGCTAGTCTTGTTGTAACCAAGTAATGACTTGAAAAGATATCAGCCTTTAGGGCATATAAATATCTGTTTAGCTTTCATTCTTCTTTATCACCTATAACACATGCTGTAGATTCAAGATGAGTCATTTATGAATGAATATCGCATGTGTCAATTTTTGTATATCAATTCAGATTAATGAAAGTATATTGCTTCTTTTATTCTTCCGCTTATGAGTTGGGATTCATTGTATATATATATATATATTTTTTTTTTGGGCGTTACAACTTGGTATCAGAGCTTATCGAGTTTGAATACTTTGGGTACGTGGGAAGTGGTTATTACCATAACGGGTTTGTTTCACTTAGCTGAGACGTTGGTATGTATTGTATGCTTATGTGATAACATACTTATATGATTATATGGGTATGAGATTTAATTCTTGAGATATTGATTGGGTCTATGGGTTTCTAGAAGTCTTATTAGAAGAGCACTTGATCACTACTGTTTCTAATTGAAACTCTAGCAACACCGCAGGACGATCATTACCTAGGAAGGAAATTCGTATGTGTTTATGTAACTGCGTGCTTATATGGAATGAATTACTGTTGTCCACCGCATTAGGACGCGAGTAAGTTAACTTCGGCACATTTATAAATGTGCTAATCTCTTTTGTTACCTTCATTAGGATGTCAGGACGAGGACGTGGTGGTGGTAGGCGTGGTAGGCCTAGGAGGCATGAGATGCCTTTACTGGATGATATTCTGGCACAGGAAGAAGGGGTTGGTCGGGCCAATGTGAGCGAACCAGTTGGTCAAGAAGCCATGGGCGCCTTAACCCGCGAGATGGCCGAAGTCTTATGGGTTAGATGTGATATTTTGTTTTATTGAACTAAGAAATATATATATTTTTTTTTGACTATTTATAAAAAAAAAAAAAAAAAAAAAAAAAAAAAAAAAAAAAAACCATACCACAACTTCCCAAACGAGCACTAAAGTGCCATAGAGTTTGCAAAGTGGAACATGTATTTCCATTTCTCTGTTTGGCTTGTAGCATTCCCTTAGCTTTTATATAGGAAGTGACAAACATACTTTATTGGTAGATTATCGCATTTGCAATCAAGAAGAAATTAATTGGTTGATCACAAGAATATATCTTATATAAGGAAAGTTTATGAGAGTTGGAAAGTTTCATTCCACAATTATTAATTTTTGTAATTTTAAAAATATTTTATTGGCTAACAAAGTAATTATAGATTAAAAAAAAAAAAAACAAAACAAAAACAAAAAACTACCTAAAATTTTCAGATTTTGGAACCTTTAAATATTATCACTGTTATTGGACTGAAAGTTTTGCGAGAATTGGATTTTGTTTTTCCTTATGTATTAGATGTAGAGATGGATAGATATGAACGTAAATGGTGGAGTTAGATATTTGTAATCTCTCACCTATGAAAATATGGATAGTTTATTCTATTTTGGAGATTGTATATGTGATAACCCTGTTCCGTATTTGGCTAATTGGTCCTTATTATAAATGTGATTATATGTTTGATATGATTTTGAGTGCCATAAATATGTGGTTTTGAATTTCCATCTGTTCACCGTAGGAATATCTGTTTGATTATCTGTTTTGGAAATTAAATTGAAGGCCCTATCGACCATAGAAACTGAAATTGATTACGCCATTGTGGTTGGCATAATTTTTAGAGCCTACAGTGAAGTTGAATTGAAAATTGATTCGGATCAAATTAAATAGATTAAATTAATGGAGTAGTGCTCAATTATTAAATATTGATAAATTGATTTAGTGGGGTTTTTATAAAAAAGGGCAATACACACTCAATTCCTCTCTTTGTTTCATCTTTTGGCTTATTTAGCTCTCTAGAGGGGGAGAGACCCGAAATTAGAGAGAGATAGGGGAGAAAATCTATGTTTTGGTCTTGAAGCTTGGAAGTCTTGAAGTTAAATTCAAGAATTAACCATAGATTGGGAAGATGGGGCTTCTAGGTAAGCAATTGATTTTGAATTCATGAGTTTAATGTGTAATTTTGTGTATTCAAAGTTAATTAATGATCAAGAGTAAGAATTGAAATGAAATTGGTTGGCTTTGTTGAATTGGAAGCCATATGTACATGCATGTAAGAAATTGCTTTGAATTTCCATATTTGAGCACAATGTGTATGATCCATGTTGAATTTTTGGTTTAAGTCCATGTATTTGATCATCTCTTCACCAATTAAGTTGAGAATACTGTGTATCTCCCACATGCATGTGCAAATCATGGAAGTGTGAGTTTGAATGTTTGAATTTAATGGTTGGTGATGAGTTTGAGTCAATTTGAGGCATGCATGTAAGTAATTCAAGGAATTGAGCTCCATTGTGTTGTAATTTGGTGTTGGTACCATGTTAGTATATGATTATGTGAAGTTTGAGCCAAAAGCATGCATCTAGAACCATTGAATGTCAAATTTCGGCTCAAGAACATGTTCTGGAAAACTCAAAAAATTTGATGTCTGCTCGAGCGGGGAAACCGCCGCTCGAGTGTGAATTTCGTGCTCCCAGTATTTTTGCAGACTTGGATGTCCGCTCAAGCAAGAAAGTTCACGCTCGAGCGGGGAGCTATGTATACAGACCTTCAGCTCGAGCGCCAGACTTCACGCTCGAGCGTAATTTTGATGCATCCAGCACTTTTGCAGACCTCACGGGTCCGCTCGATCGGGGAAGTCCACGCTCGAGCGGGGACCCTATTTTCAGAAATTTTGAAGAGACATTCTGAGTTTCGTTTTCCGTTCTCTTTCACTTCTAAGTCCTCTTAGGCATGCATTGAGTATTGTAATTGAGTTAGAAGGATAAGAATAAAGCCTAGAGAGGAATATGTGAATTAAAGAATGGATTGAATCGGTTGTGACCCATATGCGTTATGTGATGTGTAGGGTCAAGCTCCAGGGCAAATCAATCAGCCGATCACCGTGAGTAATATCTTAACAAAGATATCTGAAATGTGTCGTTGTCCAATTGCTTACTTCTATGTAAGTTTTATAAGTTTGTTGATTCGATGGATATGTTGTTGTCCAGTTGCTTACCTCCATGTAAGTTTTATAAGTTCGTTGATTCGATTGGTGGACAATGTTTGCTATACTGAATGAATGGGCCAGAGGCCGTTTTGACATGAATGAATGGGTCGGAGGCCGTTTTGACATGAATGAATGAGCCAGAGGCCCTTTTGACATGAATGAATGGGCCAGAGGCCATGTTGACATGAATGAATGGGCCGGAGGCCGTCTTGACATGAAAGAATGGGCCGGAGGCCGTTTTGACATGAATGAATGGGCCGGAGGCCGTTTCGACATGAACGAAAGAATGAATGGGCCAAAGGCCAGTTTGTTATCTGAATGGGCCAAAGGCCGTTTTGACAGGATAGCATGAATGGGCTAAAGGCCAATTCGACGTGAATGAAAGTACGAATAGGCCAAAGGCCAGTTTGACCTGAATGATACTAATGAATTGGGCCCGAGGCCGTATGATGTGTTTGGAACCGCAGTTACCTAACTTACGTATGTCTATGTATGTATGTATTAGTTAGAAATATAAATTAGGCCCAAGGCCGTTTGATGTATGTTGTTCCAATGTATATTCTTTATTTGATATTATTCACTGGGCTTTCGCTCACGCTCATTCATGAGTTTGTAGGTGAGCCTAGAGAGGTCCAGACCCAGCTTCAGTGAAGTCTGTATGGAACAACCAAAGTTTTGAAGAGTCAGCCCTTGCGTCTCACGCACGAGACACGTCTTCGCCCTTTTGCCATTCTGTGTATTTCGTCATGTTAGCGAGGACTTTGGTATACGTCTGTGTATAGTTTTGTTTGGCTGACTTAGATTTGAATGATCCTGTCCGTACAGAACCTTATGCTACTATACTTTCTGTTGTGAGTTATTAATATATGTAAATGTGGAATGTTATGATGTGCATATAAGCATGGCTCTATGGACAAAGTTTTAAATTTGCTTCCGTTTGGCCCCTTTACTCTGATGAGTTTTGTCTTTTTGGTTTGAGGCCGTAGGTAATCTCGTGATTACTAGCTGGTTATGGCCTTAACCCATAGGGGCGGGTTCGGGTCGTGACAGAGTGGTATCAAAGCACGAGTTAATAACTCACACACTTGTCCAAAAGAGCAATAAGCATCTAGAGAAGATCTAGGATGCATTCATGTGATAAGTATGAATTTGAAAGCATCAAGAATATGCTTAAATGTTTAATGTGAACGATTATGTGTTATAAGTTGTGATTCGCTTGCATTGCAAAAATTTTGATACGTACGCTCTTTAGTATATGCATACCTGTGAATCTTTTGTATAAAGTATAATGCAAGTTTCATCAGATGGTGAGAACATGTGATTATATGAGATATGAATTGTTACACTAATGTGTACAACAAGTTTGTTTTGTTATAATGCACATACATGAACATATGAGTCATGAAAAGTTGCTTATGTGCATTCGATTTTGCAAATGGGTGTTATGAACATGATTTGAGTATATAACTACTTAGTAAATGTTCAGCATGCGATATCTGATAAGTATGTGATTAATTGTGCCTTGACGATACATAAAATGGGAATATAACAATGTGTTTATGTGCGAATGTACGCATGTGTATCTGTGTTTATTTTTGTATTGGGCATCCCGGTATTTGGCAAGGCTTAATAAGAATTTGTGTAGAACATGGATAAAGTAAGGGCATACGAGTTGATAGACTCTTCCACAGCCCGACTTGATAGACTGCAAAGAATAGTACAAGAAATGACAGAGATTTTAAGACAACAACGTCAGTTGCCACTATGGCAAGAACCTTTGCCACCACCAGTGTAAGAAACACCGAGGAGTTTGCTATCGAATTTCTGGGGCTTGTTATAGGTGTGGTAAAATGGATCACGTGATAAGGAACTGTCCCCGAGCTGAACGAAACGTGAATAAATCCTGTGTCTCAGTTGGATTCGTACCAATGGTAGGAATTGCTAATCAAGATAGAGTAATTGCACTCGTCTCAAAAAGTACTCAGGATGCTGCAACCGTTATCCCAGGTATCTATACTGTTTATAAACGAATGTCTATATGTCGATTGATTCTGAATTAGTGTATGTGTACATCTTTTGCTTGGGGTATCGTTTGATTCGGATCAGCATATCCTTTCATATTTGCTGCCTGTGTATCTGGATTGGTCAGACCCATAGAATCAAGACTGTATTTATTGAATATATATGCTCCACTTGGGAAATTGTGAAATACGCACTGGGATATTGATTGACTCTGTACATGCATATATACATCTAAACCTATGCTCAGGGTGATGTGTTATATTACTGTCTTCAATGACTAAACTACTGGAATTATGACTCTGTGATTGTATAACTGAGCTGAGCACCCCAAATAACGAACCCTATTAATTGCGAGATCATGTGTTTTGATTGGTAGAAAATTGACTGGACTATGTGACTATATTAAGCTTGACTTATAAACCTATGCTTTTGCGACTGATTTGGAACTTTTGCGTAACAAATCCTATACTATGTGCAATCGAGGAACTTTGTTTAATGTGTTACTGTGTACCATATATTTGCATATAAGACTTGTTTGGGAACTACTGGATTGATTATGGTACATACCTCATGATCTGAATAACTGCATGCATATGCAACTATACCTGAACTTATGTGGACAGTGCCATATTGTACATGACTTGAAATATTTTGATATGAACAGTTGTGATGAATGACTTTGATATGACTTGGAGAATTGATGAACTTAGGACAGTTGCGGAACTATTGACCATGTACCTAAGTAAGCGAAGTATGCCCTATAGAACCAAATGTACCATATTTGAGAAAACTTTTATCTGATTCGATCCGATAGAACCTTGTTTGATTCGGCCTGATAGAACCCTCATTGGACATAATTCGATGAGACCTTTGTTTGATCTAATCTAACAAGACCTTTGCTTGGATTGATCGATAAGACCTTCTATCTAATTTGATTTTGAAAAAGGGGATTACGAATTGTTCGTGAATAAATAGCCAGATTATTCTTGGCAAGAAAACTGATAGACCCAAAACTTGAATCCGTTGGGAGTACTTGACTTATTTGAAAGACCTTTTGTGGGCTATCAACAGATTGATCTAACCATAAACACCATTGAGAACCAACCTCCAACTATCGAGGGCATATGTGTTAAAAATGAACTGAATTGTGCGAATCCAGTGATTGGGAGTCTTAAGGAACAATGCTCGTGTATTGTCATATTCTTGCTTATTTGACGTTATGGAAGCCGATGACAACAGATCAATTTGATTATAAACAGTACTGAATATTTATCCTCGACTAATCATAATATGTTTCATATGTCTGCTTCAGTGTTATCGGATTTTGGGAAATCAGGTTATGTGAGTGGTATTGTGTTTGTTTTGATGACATTCTTGAGACGTCCTTTCATGCTAAGGGACGTTAAGCCTATGTAGCACCTTTGTTGAGATATTTCTTTTGCCACCGACGGTTTCGTACTGGTGGGTTTGTCTAATCGATCTCGGGTCGGCCACCGACGGGGGTGAACGGCTGTGCTTTGATCCCGAGACGATTATTCCCTTGTTTTGTTCGGAATGTCGTCCTTTGGTATTATATGGATGTTATTGACATCCAAGAAGCTTTGAAAAACCTTGATTATCCGTAAGTATGTAAATTGGGTACGTCTTGTAAATAATTGCTCAGTGCCGTTATATTCTGTAATTGGGACTCTGGGGATGTGCAAATTGTGCTTAACGTGTGATTGACTCCTTTGATATTGTCTTTGACATCATGGGGGTTTATATATGATTTGCCTTATGCTTTCGATGACTATCTGATAATGTGGAAAGACTCGATGGAATAGAGGTTTGAATATTGAACTGAATTGTAAACCGTAAACCGTTGAATGAATTGAGAACACGTGTATTGTGTTAGAAATTGGCTGCTTCGATGTTATTGTACTTTACAATCAGTATTATGGGGATAGGCGGACTGTCTGCATTGTATGGGTAATTGCTTCGATGCTACCTTTGTTGATTCGGGAATCAGTATCTGGATCCACTTTATATTCCTGAAGACTTTTAATTGACCTTGGAAAACTGTGATAAGTAACTGAACTAAATACCGAATTAGATTGTGAATTGTGGGATTATTAGAGGATGAATTGAACTTTTGTGACGAGGAAATCGTTGAATTTGTGTCCAAATGTTTTCGGTGTCAACAAGTCGAAGTTGAACATCAGATATAGATGGGACTACTTCGACTTCTCCCCATTTCAGAATGGAAATAGAAATATGTGACTACGAATTTCATTGTGGGGCTGCCTTGGACACCCAGGGTATATGTCCCGTTTGGGTTATTGTATATAGGATTACTAAGTCTGCTCATTTCCTTCATGTGAAATTTTCGTATGATGCTTATAGACTAGCAACTGTTTACATCGACAAGATTGCTCGTTTGCATGGGATCCTAGTATCTATTGTTTTGGACAGGGATCCTAAAATGTGTTTGAATTCTGAGAAGCCTTCAAGAGGTGATAGGAACTGGATTGTGAGTCAGCGCTACCTTCCATCCGCTAATTGATGTATAATCAGAAAGAACTTTTAGATTTTGGAGAGGAATGCTCTAAATACATGCCTTAGATCTTTCAGGGAAGTTATAAAAATCTATCCATCGTTGGCAGACTTTACTTACAACAACGACTCACACTCTAGTTTCGGTATGGCACCATACAAGCCTTGTATGGCGGGAAAGGTAAGTCTCTGACTGATTGAGAACAGAGTGTTGCTTGATTTTGAGACTAAGCAGATAACTATCAAAAGGATTGGAACCGTTGAATAAGAAAGTCTCCCGAGTTGCTTTCAACTAGAGATAAAATAAGTTTGGAGGACCAAACTTCCTAAAAGGGGGAAGACTGTGATAACCCTGTTCCGTATTTGGCTAATTGGTCCTTATTATGAATGTGATTATGTGTTTGATATGATTTTGAGTGCCATAAATATGTGGTTTTGAATTTCCATCTGTTCACCGTAGGAATATCTGTTCGATTATCTGCTTTGGAAATTAAATTGAAGGCCCTATCGGCCATAGAAACTAAAATTGATTACGCCATTGTTATTGGCATAATTTTTAGAGCCTACGGTGAAGTTTAATTGAAAATTGATTCGGATCAAATTAAATGGATTAAATTGGAGTCATGCTCAATTATTAAATATTGATAAATTGATTTAGTGGGGCTTTTATAAAAAGGGGCAATACACACTCAATTCCTCTCTTTGTTTCATCTTTTGGTTGATTTAGCTCTCTAGAGGGGGAGAGACCCGAAATTAGAGAGAGAGAGGGGGGAGAAAATCTATGTTTTGGTCTTGAAGCTTGGAAGTCTTGAAGTTAAACTCAAGAATTAACCATAGATTGGGAAGATTGGGCTTCTAGGTAAGCAATTGATTTTGAATTCATGAGTTTAATGTGTAATTTTGTGTATTCAAAGTTGATTAATGATCAAGAGTAAGAATTGAAATGAAATTGGGTTGGCTTTGTTGAATTGGAAGCCAATATGTACATGCATGTAAGAAATTGCTTTGAATTTCCATATTTGAGCACAATGTGTATGATCCATGTTGAATTTTTGGTTTAAGTCCATGTATTTGATCATCTCTTCACCAATTAAGTTGAGAATAATGTGTATCTCCCACATGCATGTGCAAATCATGGAAGTGTGAGTTTGAATGTTTGAATTTAATGGGTTGGTGATGAGTTTGAGTCAATTTGAGGCATGCATGTAAGTAATTCAAAGAATTGAGCTCCATTGTGTTATAATTTGGTGTTGGTACCATGTTAGTATATGATTATGTGAAGTTTGAGCCAAAAGCATGCATCTAGAACCATTGAATGTCAAATTTCGGCTCAAGAACATGTTCTGGAAAACCTAGAAAATTTGATGTCCGCTCGAGCGGGGAAACCGCCGCTCGAGCGTGAATTTCGTGCTCCCAGTATTTTTGCAGACTTGGATGTCCGCTCGAGCGGGAAAGTTCACGCTCGAGCGGGGAGCTATGTAGACAGACCTTCAGCTCGAGCGCCAGACTTCACGCTCGAGCGTAATTTTGATGCATCCAGCACTTTTGCAGACCTTGGGTCTGCTCGAGCGGGGAAGTCCACGCTCGAGCGGGGACCCTGTTTTCAGAAATTTTGAAAAGACATTCTGAGTTTCATTTTCCGTTCTCTTTCACTTCTAAGTACTCTTAGGCATGCATTGAGCATTGTAATTGAGTTAGAATGATAAGAATAAAGCCTAGAGAGGAATATGTGAATTAAAGAACGGATTGAATCGGTTGTGACCCATATGTGTTATGTGATGTGTAGGGTCAAGCTCCAGGGCAAATCAATCAGCCGATCACCGTGAGTAATATCTTAACAAAGATATCTGAAATGTGTTGTTGTCCAATTGCTTACTTCTATGTAAGTTTTATAAGTTTGTTGATTCGATGGATATGTTGCTGTCTAATTGCTTACCTCTATGTAAGTTTTATAAGTTCGTTGATTCGATTGGTGGACAATGTTTGCTATACCGAATGAATGGGCCAGAGGCCGTTTTGATATGAATGAATGGGTCAGATGCCGTTTTGACATGAATTAATGGGCCAGAGGCCATTTTGACATGAATGAATGGGCCGGAGGCCGTTTTGACATGAATGAATGGGCCAGAGGCCGTTTTGACATGAATGAATGGGTCGGAGGCTGTCTTGACATGAAAGAATGGGCCGGAGGCCGTTTTGACATGAATGAATGGGTCGGAGGCCGTTTCGACATGAACGAAAGAATGAATGGGTCAAAGGCCAGTTTGTCATCTGAATGGGCCAAAGGCCGTTTTGACACAAATGAAAGTATGGCAAGATAGTATGAATGGGCTAAAGGCCAATTCGACGTGAATGAAAGTACGAATGGGCCAAAGGCCAGTTTGACCTGAATGATACTAATGAATTGGGCCCGAGGCCGTATGATGTGTTTGGAACTGTAGTTATCTAACTTACGTATGTCTATGTATGTATGTATTAGTTAGAAATATAAATTGGGCCCAAGGCCGTTTGATGTATATTGTTCCAATGTATATTCTTTATTTGATATTATTCACTGGGCTTTCGCTCACGCTCATTCATGTGTTTGTAGGTGAGCCTAGAGAGGTCCAGACCCGGCCTCAGTGAAGTTTGTATGGAACAACCAAAGTTTTGAAGAGTCAGCCCTTGCGTCTCACGCACGAGACACGTCTTCGCCTTTTTGTCATTCTGTGTATTTCGTCATGTTGGCAAGGACTTTGGTATACGTCTGTGTATAGTTTTGTTTGGGTAACTTAGATTTGAATGATCCTATCCGTACAGAACCTTATGCTACTATACTTTCTGTTGTGAGTTATTAATATATGTAAATGTGGAATGTTATGATGTGCATATAAGCACGGCTCTATGGACAAAGTTTTAAATTTGCTTCTATTTGGACCCTTTACTCTGATGAGTTTTGTCTTTTTGGTTTGAGGCCGTAGGTAATCTCGTGATTACTGGCCAGTTATGGCCTTAACCCATAGGGGCGGGTTCGGGTCGTGACAGTATATATGTTTAGAAATATATGTTTTGGGCTATCGGTGGGGGATAGTTATGACTGTTGTAGAAATTGCATGTGGACTAGGAGAATTGAAATAAATCCTTCATTGGTTGTCATTGAATATGACGGTTTGATTAAATTGTTGAATGTGTGAATTTTGGTAGTCATTGTATATGACACGCCTTTAAATACATTGTATATGTATCATTGTTTGGGAGGAGATAGGGGGTGTACTCCATTGTTTGGAAGGAGATAAAGGATGTACTCTGTTGTTTGGGAGGAGATAAGGGATGGACTCCATTGAAAATTAAGTTGGGTGGATTGTTCAGGGTGAAAGTCCCAAAATCTTATATATGGGTGCCAGTTCCCTCGGATGAGAATTCTGTAAAATGGCAAAATTGAAGTGTTTGGGTAATAATTGTGTTGACTTAGAACCCTTGAGTTGTAGCCTCAGTTGAGTGTCTAAAATGTAATGAATTGGCTCATGAATTGAGATGAAATAAATTAACTTGAAATGAATTGTCATGAAATGAAGTAAGACTAATTGACTAAATGTGTATCCTTGACTTGGCGTTTTGTTATGGAAAGGTGTATTCTTGGCTTATCGTGCTTAAGGCAGGTAGAGCGAAACACGTTTATCATTATTATTTCAGTGTATCTGGGTATATTATCTGTTATGATGGTTATGGTTCTGGAAGGCCAAGTTGCCTCATTTATTGAGTAGATAGTTGTTGGTTGCTTGTTGTTTTCCCTTTGTACTAAATGTATATATGTAAAGACATGAATGTGTTGGAAACAGACGTAAGTACTGTATTGAGATTGTGAATAATGTGAAGGACATCGGATACTTGTGAACATGTTTCACGAAGGTAAAACGTAATCGGCTTTGTGAAATTGTTTTCAGGAACTTGTTATTGTCATATGAATTTTGGGAAAAATGTAACAAGAAGAAAGAAAAGTAAATTGCTTATGTTGTTGAGTGAAATGAATGATTTTGAGAAAAGTTCCTATATAAGTATATTTTTGTATACACCGTCACTATATGTATATGATATGACTTAAAGCATTCATGATCATAGCTATCTGTATGTTGTTATTGTTTAGGATCATATTGGGATTCCTACTGGACTTTATGTTCATCCCGCGTTGCTAATCCTTTTTCAGGTGATGTCAAGAAGGATTTCAAGATCGAGAATCTTCTTTATGTGTTGGCTACGGGTAACAAGCCCGCGGGGGACCTCGCTACTAGTTCGGACTCGATTTTTGTTGCGGTTCTTAATCTGAATCAAAGAGTCCAAATCCGGCAAATCGTTTTGAAGAAAAACAGATTTTTGAAAAGTAGTGCCAAACATGGACTGCTTTGCCAGATACAGAGTCGCCACCTAAATATTTTGTAAAGGGGGAATTTAGGAAACCTTGACTCGGTGCCAAAGGCCACGTGTCCGTCATCACCAAAGTTGCCTCGGCTCAGGAACTTGGGTACGATCGGGGAAGTCAGCTATGAGCACCCCTTCTCGCCCGGTCCGAAGACCGGCCTCTACTAACCGTGATATCCAATTTTGAAAACGTTATGTGTTCTTATTCCGGTTATTAGCCTAGAATTACTATGTTATGCGCACAGCAAACAAGTATAGACTAGGTTGCCTAATTTGGAAATAATCATTGCATATCCGTTTGTTTTGAAAGCGTTTCGGGTTTTGCTACTCGCAAGTAGGCTAAAATACGGATTTCAATGAGTTTTCCAACTCCAGCAACCCAACCTCCACCCACAGGCATTCAAGCAGTTTATCTCATGTAAGCACTTAGCCGCATGGTAAGCATACTATCATGGCAACATTCACACGCATGCGATATGCTAAAGCGTAAAATACTTACATCGTACTCCGTGCCAAAACAAGAAACTAGTTAGCAGACATGCATGTCCCTAGGTCATGTTAAGTGGCTAATGCAACACAGGCAAGGATGCAATTTAGAGTAGGCTCGGCTAACCCTAAAATGGCACGTGAAATGCTACAACTATCACGTATTCAATTTGGAATTGAAGTACAATGCAATTTGTATGATGTACCGAGCCCGGTGCATGTTTAGACAAATGCATGGATGCACGCATGCATTGCATAAGGTATGCTAAAATAGACGTGCCCTAATCTACCATCATAAGCAGGTAAATAAAAGGGAAGAAAGAAATGAGGGTTGGAAGACATACAAACCACTCACCCACACTTATTACAATTATGCCCTCACGCGGAGGGACCAAAGAATATACAGTCCCAAATGATACAGTCCGAATACAGAATAAATAAATTATTACAGAAATTTCTAATTATCAAATTAATCAAATGTAAAAAGGGGGCCTCAGCCCTGCCTCGGGATGCGCGAATGATGCATGCTCGAATTCGACTCGCCCGAAACCCGCATCATGACACTGTTGCCCCTGTTCTTACTGCCCTGTCTCTCTCAAAAAATTGCCAAAGTCCCAGAACACCTTCCTTACATGCTGCTGTACACCACCGGCTGGATGGAATGACCACCAGCCATGTAAAATGACCACCGGCTGCTTTGAGAGGTTATCGGCTACCCATAAAGTGCCGGTCGGCACCCTATACTGCCGGTCGGCACAAAATTCCTGCAGAGGACAGTTTGACAGCAACAGCAGGCAGACAGTGCATGATATGGATTTTTAGGCATATGTAAGCATGGCTAATGCTCTCTATCATGTATGGGACTCAAGGAAGCATGACCCTTGGTTCTTGGGCCATCAACTATGCATCTTGGTGCATGATAGCCTAAGGACCAAGATTGCATTTTAATGTAAAAATGCATGCAAGCACACAAATGAAACCAAGGCCTTATCATGTGTTGGTCAAGGGCCTTGGGGACCAAGATTGGAACAAGTTGCACCACTTGTAGTGTGAACTTCCCTCAACCCTTATGCTTGATTTGACACCCCAAACCAAGCCATGAAATGCATGTATGCAACATAGCTCGAATGATGCAACATGGGAATTAGGATGCAAACACACCAAATGTCATACAACTACCATGTTAAGCATGCAAAATGCTAGAGTATACAAGATGCAAATGTCATGCAAACATGGACCAATCAAGCAATAAGACCAACATACTACAACACTTAATGAATCAATTAAGCAATAGACATCAGGCAAGCATGTGATGGTGGACTAGACCACAATGGGGCAGCCCTCAAACCACCCCAAAACAGTGGCAAAACATGCCCAAAATGGTGACCAATTACTTATGCAAACATGCAAGTCAAAGGGCCTAAGGTTAAGGCACAAAGGGAACACTCCTTGCTACCATTAACATGGCCACTCATGGCATATATTAGACAAGAAAAACAGATTTTTAACATGCAAAAATACACCCCAAAACCTTGATATGGCAGCCCTAAAATGCATTAAACATGGAAGCATGCAAAAGGCCTATTTCAAGGCATAACATTGCAACATTTCAAAGCATGAATAAGATGGTAAATGGAAGCATATAGGCATGATATAGGGACTGAAATAGCATATGAAAGGACTCCAAATCACTTAAATAGCCTAACCAATGCATGTTCATGGATCATATGCTCAAGACTAACACGCCATCATGCAAAACAAACACGTCAAGCATGCCAAAGGTGACAAAATCAGTGGCCCACAGCCTCTAAACATGGCAAAATGATGCTAATACCATCATGGAATGAGGCTCATACATGCAAGAAACATGGCCTAAACTCATGGCTCATTTCTAGGCAAACTAGAGCATTAGAAAGCAAGTATAAGAAGCATGCTAAGGACCACAAAACCAACCAAAAACAGAGATGATATATGATCCAAAACACCCAAATAAGCTCTGAAATGAAGGCATGTAAGGCTAAAAATGCATGCTACTATGTGAGCCAAAGTAAAGACCAAAGAGGGACAAAGGGGAGGGGGTGTCCCTCCCCTATGCAAGACTTCAAAACACCTTCCTCAACACTAAAAACCCTCTGATTTTCAGTGATGAGAAGACAAAAGCAACAAAGCAAGCAAGGCTTAAAAAAAGAAGCACCAAAAAGGCCAAACAAGGCCTAAGTGGGTGAGTTTTCACTCAAACAACCAAGTGACCTTAATGAATGTTCTTAAGCAAGGAAAAACAAGCTTTTTTTTAGTTATACACAAAGACTAAAACACAAAGCAAGATGGGTAAAAACTAGTTGCAAAAATGGAGAAACTAAAGTAACTAGCTCACCCTTGAAGAACACTTGAAGAACAGGTGGTGCAGCCCTCCTCTAGTGAGCAAAACCAGTCCAAAAACTCAACAAACAACCCTCCAAGTCCCTCAATCTCGAAATAAGGTGTAATGGTGTGTGTATTGGTGCAAAAGTGAGGTAAAAACACACTATTTAGGCTCAAAACACACACACAAGGATGAGAGAGAGTGAGATATAGAGAGAGAGAGAGTACAATACAGATGTATAGATATAGAAGCTCTGGTTTTGTGTTGAAAATGGCTAACCTCCAACAAAGGGAGAGGAATGGTGCTTATATAGGCCAAGACTAAGCCACAAGACTTAATGGCTAAGCAAAGGAAAAGGGGCAAGAGGTGCAAAGGGGCCTTGGCTTCTTTGAGAAGCTAAGACAGCTGGCCAAGCTTCTCCAAGAAGCTTGGCCAAAGGTGCAAGCTTCTAGAAGCTTAAAGGGTGCAAAGGGTGCAAAAATGGCCACACCTGTGCACGGGGAATGTGATGGTGCATTCCAGCTGGCACAGCTGGTATGCACCATGTCCCAGGGGTTCAAAGGGTGCATGCCGACCGGCCAAAACAGTCACCGGCACAAAAAAGTGCCGGTCGGCAACATACAGTGCCGACCGGCCAAAGTGTTTGAGAAAACAGTGCCGATGGCCAAAAGGGAGTGCCGGTGTGGTGTGGGGGCAGCCGGTGGGCTTCAGGGATGGCTAACAAGCCTCCCCCTACCCTCAAATGCAAAAACACACAAGTCTTGGTGTAAAACCAAGCACAGGACAAGCCGGTTGAGAGGTCCTGAGGCACGATGTGCAGCCGGGACCTCTGGGAACTCAAAACGAACACAAACATGGATAATCACCGAGCGTTCCAATGGTGACGTCCAAGTCTTGAGGACGGTCAAAAATGGGGTGTCTACAATGGGGCTTTTATTTGTAGGCGGAATGCCATTGATGTAAAAGGGTTAAACCCTTTCTTTTAATTTAAAAGATGTAAGCCTACGGGCAATTTATTTATTTTTATCTCATGTTGCATTTATTTCATATTCGAATCAGAGAACCTTTGATAATAGTACTCATTATTGTATCGAATTTCTGTACATGATCTTTGAAATTGTACTATAATAAAGGATTTGGTAATGGTATCCGTTGATATAAAAAGTAAGGTGTGACAACTTGGTATCATAGTGAGCCAAGTTTAAATACTTTGGGCTCATGGGGAGTGGTTTTTACCACATCGGGTTTACTATGCTTGGTGAGGATGTTGCATATAGCTAGGATAAGTGTTAGGATTTATATGTTGCATTTATGTGAGCATATGATTAAGTTTCTTAGATAGTACTTATAGCCGGTGAACTTGCTTTGAGATCTTATCGGAAACACGCCTGATCAACGTGGTTTCTGATTGGAATTCGTTGAGAGTTCCGGGATGAGTGTCTATCTTTGAGAACTTGATTCGATTATGTGTTTAGGTGTTTAATTGCTTATACGCAATAGAAATTGTATGTTTTGGGAAGTAAATATGTCTTGTAGCCTAGAGGAGGCGAGTGCATGCTTTAGGGAAAGGTCGTTGTGTTGAGTACTAAGCTTGGATTTGTTTTTGGATTTTATAGGATGTCT
The DNA here is from genome assembly GCA_030407325.1 of Camellia japonica. Lineage (NCBI taxonomy): Eukaryota > Viridiplantae > Streptophyta > Magnoliopsida > Ericales > Theaceae > Camellia > Camellia japonica. Next base: position 98,033,093 of record JAPPVO010000031.1, read on the forward strand.
ACATGAGGGAATAGAGGTCGAGTTTGGAATAGGAGTGCCGGTGGGGGCACAATGGTTCCTTTAGCACTGCCGTTGCAGCATCGGTTGTCGGTAAGGAAGTTGCACGCGAGACTGTAAGAGCAGTGCAAGAGGCTCTAGCTCGCAATGAGGGTGACAACAGGCATACCCTCAAACTTACTAAGGAGTTTCTTCGCTCCAATCCGCCGGAGTTTTTGGGGGAGGCTAAACCGTTGGAGGCGGAGGATTGGTTGGAACAGATTACCAAGACTCTTGATATGCTCAGAGTCAAAGATGAAGGATTGAGGGTCTCTTTGGCGACTTTTCAATTGAGAGGACATGCAAGTTATTGGTGGAAGTATGCTAAGAACACAGTAGGTAACACGTGGGTTGCTTTCACGGAGGCCTTTTAGGCCAAATACTTCCCTCCTTCGCTCGAGAGAGGTTAAGGGAACAGTTTGTTGAGTTATGCCATGATGCCACTCCTTTGGCATAGTTTGAGATGCAGTTCACTAGTTTGTCGAGATTTGCTCCACAGTTGGTGGCAACAGAGGAGCATCGTTGTTATGAGTTTGAGAGGCGGTTGCGTGATGATATCCGGGAGAAGGTAGCTGGATCTATGTGGAAGAATTACTATGCTCTAGTTGAGGCAGCGGCCCATGTGGAGGCCGTGGTCATGAGTGTTGGTCGGTTTAGGGAGGAGACCACTTTGGTGACTCCTACGGTTCATGAACATTCTAGGCTCAGTAAGAGGTGGATGCGAGCTGTGACACCTCATTTTTGACCGTCCTCAAGACTTGGATGTTCTTGCAGGTACATCCAGTGACAAGTTTGATTGCTCGTCGAGCACCGAATTCGCGACGGAACGCCACAGGTTTGAGCTTTCCAAACCCTGCATCAATTCTGTCTCATTTTTGGATCATGTCTTGGTCCTTCCAGCATGTTGCTTTTGGTGCACTGCCGCCACTTTTGGGCACTGTCGGCCATGGACTTTGGCCTGCCGGCCACCAGTGCATCAGTAGATATTTTATGATATTTTGGTGCCAGCTGTTTGCACAGATTGGAGCATCTGCTTGGACGTGGATGGTTGGATCTTTTCAAGAGGATTTTGTATCTTCTATATGTAGAAGTCATCCTCTTGCATGTAGGGGGTTACAAAAATTTTGTGAACAAAATTTCTCCCTCTCTCTCTCTATAATCCTCTCTCTCTTTATTTTGTGCTTGAAAGTGAGAATTCTCTACATATTTGAACTAAACCCTTAGCAAACACCTTCATCTTGGAGTTGAGGTTCTTGGAGGCCTTGTTTGAGCTCCTAAGGTTGGTTTTAGCTCAGAATTTTGGCTGTTTTGTTGCTGTGCTTCAAAGGTATAAGCTTACCTCTTTTAAAGCTTTGTTTTAATTGGTTGCTTGGCCATCTCTTTACACTACTTTGACTAGTTTTTCAGCCATAAAAAACTCTGTTTTTAAGGTTTTAAAATGGTGGTTTGAGTCTTGTTGAGTTAGGGGGTGATCTCCTCTTTTTGCTCTTTGCCTTGTGAAGCCTTTTGTGCCTCTTTTCAAAGCTTTTGAGTCAACCTTTTTTTGGCCTCATAACCATTGAATTCTAGGGCAATTTCAGTGGTAAAAAGTATGTTTTGAGGTCCAAAATAGAGGGGGTGGCCTCCCCTCCTTGTGTCTTGTTTGCATGTGTAGTTAGCTTAATTGTGAGCATGCTTTTCTACATTTTTGAGACTTGATCTCAGCATGTTTTTGCTACTGATTTAGCATGCTTTAGCTCTATTTTGAGCTCTCTTGGTCATATGAGCTTTATCTTGCATGGTTGTAGTGCAAAGGCATTTACCAGCTTTGTGTTTTAAGGCCTCTAACATGTTGTGCATGAGATGATTGCATGTTGTAGCATCATTTTACACATGATTTCAGTGCATATATCACTATCACACTCACATATTCCACTCTTTCATTGCTTTTGAGAGTTGTGCCTTGAGCCTTGTTTGTGAGCCAACATGTGAACATGTTTTTCTTGCCATTTATGCTTCCATCTTAGCATGTTTTAGCCACTGTTTTGGCATGTTGTAGCTCTTCTTTGAGCTGGTTTGGTCATTTGAGCTTGGTATTGCATGCCTCTAGTGTAGTGCTCTTTACTAGCTTTAATGCTTTTGGCTTTTGAACATGTCTTGCATGTGTTGCTTGCATGTTTTAGTATCTTGAGCATGCCATTTCAGCACTAAAAAAGTCTGCAACCTCCCTCATTTCTTCATTTTTCTATTTGTTTTGAGGGTTGGTTAACCTTATGATTGTGTTTAAGCTTGAGATAGAGCTTGTGCTCAATGGCTTTAACTCTCTTTTGAGGGTTCCTCCTAGCCAAAGGCATGATCTCTCTCATGTCTTAAACCATCCTTTGGTTGACCCCTCTCTCATTAGAGGACACTTATCTTGGACTTAACCAATCAAAGAATGGCTTGGTAATGCTAAAATGAGTAAATAAAATTAATCAAGTAAAACATGACCAAGATAAGCATGCTGTGCTTACATTGCTTCGTGTTCAATCAGACGTTATATTGAACACAAGGTAGATTGGTCCATTTCATACTCAAAGTGATGAAATGAGCCAATCTCCTTTGTCTCCATCACCCTTGATCATGCATGATAGGGTGGTGGTCCTTAGAGTCTTGTTTTTGTGCATTTATTGAAAGTGTACAACTTGGATCTTTGGCCATCATGCATTGAAAATACTTGATTGGTGGTTTTGGATCCAAGAGTGCCACTCGTTTGATGTTTTGACATGATGAGGAGGGGCACAGTACAAACATATCCTTGGAAAACCCTCATTTTCCTCTGTTTGTGCTCTATTGCAGTTTGGTGATTCAGCACACCAGTGGCCGGTAGTGGCTTACTGATGGTCGACATCGCTTCATCTTTGGCCGGCAGTGCCTTTCTTTGGCTGGCAGATGGCCGGCAGTAGCCAATCATCGCTGGCAGGCCACTGGTGCATTCCTCAGTAGTGAGTTGGTAAGGTGGAGCAGAAAGTTCTTGGAGTAACCCTGCAAATAGAGCCTCTCAAGAGCAAACCGGTAGGCTTTTCAAGGCGAAAAACCGAATGCATGCATCATCTGCTTCCCGAGGCAGAGCTGAAGCAATGTAGTTTTAACATTTCTTTTGCATGTTTAGTTAGTATTCGTTGGTTTTTAATTTGATTAATTAGTGTGCTAATTAATTAAGTGTTGTAATAATTAGTAAGTAATTTACTAGTTATTCGATTCGTTTGTAATAATTAGTCTAATTAGTTTAATTAGATTAGTTAGTTAGCTTAGCTCTTATTCATTCAAACCCTCTTTCGAGAGGGCGTAATGTTGTAATAAGTGTGCGTGTGTGTGTGCATGTCTTCTAACCCCACTTCTTTCTCTCTTTTATTTAACTGCTTTTGATGGTTAGATTAGAGACATTTTCAATTAGCATACCTTATGCTCGCATGCGTGCATCATTCATTTGTCTTACATGCACCGAAACTCGGCGCATCATTCAAACTGCATTGTATTTCAATACACTTCTTTGAATACGTGTTTCAAAGCATGTTATCAAATTGTTGCATTCATATGCCATCTCAGATAACCGAGCCTATTAGTTGCATTATTGCATGTGTTGCATTAGGCATATTGCATAGTTAGGATCATGCATGATTTCTAACTAGCTTTTGTTTTGGCTTGGAGTACTCGGTAAGTTTTACGCTTTAGCATACTTGCATGAGTGTGAGTGTTGTCATGTTTCGCATGCTAGCCATGAGGCTATTTGCTTAAGTGATTAACTGCATGAATGCCTGTGGATGAAGGCTTGTTGCTTGAATTGGAACAATTCGATAATTGTGAGTTTTAAGCCCACTTTGCGAAATGGCAAATCATGTTTTAAGCCCACTTGAGGGTGGCAAATCCGCATTTTAGCCCACTTGAGGGTGGCAATTTCAAACCATTTTTTAAAACAAACATGAGTTGATTTGTTCCAAGTCTTGCGACTCAGTCTATACTTGTGTGTGCGTCACATAGTAAAGTTAGATAATAATCAAAACAAGAACACATGTGTTTATAAAACAACATACCATGCTTAGTAGAGGTCGATCCTTTGATCGGGCGAGCGGGGGTGCTCATGTCATGACCTTCCCCTCTCATACCTAAGTTCCCGAGTCGACGCAACTTTGGTGATGACGGACACGTGGCCTTTGGCACGAGTCAGGGTTTCCTAAATTTTCCAAAAATAAAATATTTAGGTGGCGACTCTGTAATCTGGCAAAGTAGTCTAGTTTTGGCATTATTTGATTCAAAATTTGATTTTCCAAAATGATTTACTGGATTGGACTCTTTGGTGTTTATCAGTTTCACATTGCACTTTGTGAGACTAGATTCAGAATCGTGACAAGAGTCCGAACTGTAGGACCAATTCGAGCCACTCCGAAAGGGAGGGTGCGAAGAAAGTCGAGTCTACAGTTTCTGGCAACTCTGCTGGGGATTTAGAGAACTTGACATGAACTCATGATATGTTGTTTTATCTACATTTATATGTTTCTTTTGCATTTCATTTGCATTGGTACGCCTAAGTCATAGTGTTTGCCATTTGCTATTCCTGAACGGTTTGCCGGAGGCTTGCTTGAAAAAGTGTGCCATAAGGCTGACTAGTTGTGGGCTCTGCCACGATGGGAACACAAACCTTGGATCTGGATTACCGTTGTACCGTTTGATCCTCCTTTCACTTCTCAGTGTTAAGAGCGAGAGGTATATTAGGTGTCTTGCTGAGGCACCCTTTTTGACCAATTGACCTAGTTGCATATCGGAAGCCGTAGAGACTGTTCCAAACTAGGACAGGTTGCTCACTTGAATACAGGATTGTTTGAAACCGCATGCGTGCGTAGTGAAACACTAGCTCCTGACGAAAATAGGACAGGGAAACCCTACCTCATGATAGGGGTGTTTTGGCTCTCACTTGCTTGCTATGTGCTGTTAGAGTGTGTCTCTGCAGGAATGCATGTATCAATTGCAAGTCAGGGTATCAGTTTGAGGGTATAAGTTTTGAAGCAGAAATTTGAGGGAAAAATCGGTGTTTGAGTACAGATTGTCCAGCTTATGATTTCAATTGTGTTGTCTTTATCTAAGCCGAGGTGCTGTGCGTTTGCTGATTGTTGTTTCCTTTTTGCTTTATTTTTCTTTTTGCAAGGTAGTATTTCATAATTACTTCTGACGAGGTAGATACCTGTCGAGCACTCTGGACCAGAGTCAAGAGGATTTACCGATCTGAGGATCTTATTGGAGGACAACTAGTGTTTGCTTCACTACCCCCAGTTACGAGACAGAGGGCAGTCAGGCATAGATCACCGGTACAACAGTCGCCAGTTCAGCGGTCATTGTCTACCTCACCTGTGTGCAGTTGGGCCCAGTTTTTTGCTTTCACCTCAGAAACGAAGTATACACCTGGTCACACAGATCAACACCCCTCCGATAATATAGAGGAAATGATGCGTCAATTTCAACAAACTATCGAGGCCATGCAGTGAGATGCTGCTCGCCAAGCGGAAGTTACCGCTCGCCAAACAGAGGTTGTAGCCCAGCAGGCTGAACTAATTGCTAAGCTTCAACAGCAGTAGCAACCATAACAAGCAGCAGTTTCTGCTTCGCACCCACCCCTACATAGGGTTCCAATACCCGGGGATATAGTTACTGTCCAGGAGAATATGGACACTCTAGCAAGATTGGTCCCGCCTCAGACTTCCAAAGCACCGGCCTACCTAATGGATACACCGTTCGAATTTGAGGTCGATCCTACTGCTTTGAAAGTAAGCAAGCTTGAGAAGCTGTTCAAACGAGCTCAGAGAGTCAATTTGATCCCAGATATAGAGGACGGCTACACAAATTCAGTAGTGACATTGTCGGATAGATTTAAAATACCTCACATAGACCGCTTCAACGGCTCAGGTGATCCTATGGTCCACTTGAGGCTATTTTCAGATATTTTGCGCCCGATGGGCTTGACTAGATTGCAGAAGCTATCCCTCTTTGGTCGGACCTTGTCGGGTATTGCGGCCATCTAGTATGCTAAACTGGAAGATTCTGTGAAAAGGAGTTGGGAAGAGGTGGCCGAGGCCTTTGTCGCCCAATATTCTTACAACACCCAAATCGAGGTTACAACTCGTGATCTCGAGGCCACTCGACAAGAGCTGAAGGAGGGCTTTTCTGATTTCGTCACTAGGTGGAGGCCAAGGCCTCCATGATGACCACCAGGCCAGCTAAAAAGGGCCAGATAAGAATAGTCATTCGTAATCTGCAACCAAAGCTGATACAGAAGATGATTGTCCTATCCCTCCCTACATTTGCTGACCTTCATGAGATAGGGGTGCAGATAGAGGATGTGATGAAACAGGGTTGATTAACCATGAAAAGGAGTAGCCCAAGAGGGCATTTACACACAGTTCAAATGCGGCTACGAGTAGCAACACAGCTGTGAAGACTTTTGACATTGGTATGGTCACCACCACACCAAAAACAGCCACACCCTTAACCGGCACATCTAGAGCCACCCCACAACCTGCAAAGTACCCACCCCGAGGCCAGAGGGTTTTCACTCCACTTTACATGTCTCTATCCAAAGCCTTGGGGGTCCTGATTAGAAAAGGGCATCTGAAGCCCTTAGAGCTGCGCCCATTGCCTAATCCCCTCTTTCCTACACACAACCCGGCCAAGTATTACGCCTTCCATCAGCAGCATGGTCATGATACCGACCTATGCTTTAGACTCCGTTATGAGATTCAGGATCTCATTGACAACAAAGTGATAGCACCTCCTAAGAAGCCAAACATCACTACAAACCCACTCCCACCACATAACCAACCCCCTCTTCCACCTAGGCAAGTAAACCTTATCCAAACAATGGCCATCCCATACGACCCCAGCATATACATCACCCCCTTCCACCTACCTAAGCCGGCGCTGTTCATCCTAGAAAGCACAGACTTGTGCATGATGAGCATGTCCATATCCCAACCCGAACTCATGGTAGTGGTTGTCATAGAAGAAGGCATGCCTGAGGGCTCCGTGAGCTTAACTAAGGAAGCATACAACCCTTGCTGTTACATTGTGCCAACTAGCAAGGCCAAGTCGAGAGTGGAATTGTCGATAGGGATGAAGGTAAATGTAGTCCGGGAGGACGGGCCGAGCCAGGGGTTGGATGACTTAGCTGAGCTTGAGAAGGATATCAATAACCTACAGTTCTTTGATGAATGGGATCTGGGGGATGTACAGATCGGTTGGTTTGATGCGAACAGATTAACGGATAATACAAGGTGGCTTAGTGGTGAGCCGGATGTTGATGAGGGGTCTCAATCGAAGCAGGAGCAGTTAGAAACAAGAACGTCTACAATGGCCAGAATGGTCGACAACAAGGGCAAGTTGCCGGAGAGCACCGATACTGAGAATTTTGCTCGAGAATTGGGCAGTTTGTGTACAGCTGATACAGAACAGGAGGCCATGCTGAAGCGGTTCGAATATGAGAGAATTGAGAATGATCAGAGGGCTAGAACAACCAAGGGTTCTGTGGGGACAGAATGTATTGTGAACACCGGAACAATTACAGCAGAATCGGACAGTTGTTTGTCGGTTGCCGAATGGATGTGGTGGGAAGACGATGATTTGCGTCTTGCCCATACTGATGAGGACTGGGGACAGAATCAACCAGATGATACTTGGTACACTGAGGAAGTTGATCACATGACTCTGAGTGGGCGGTATTTTAAGCCCCCACACTTGGACCACCGGAAGCGTCAGGGAAAGACAAGGAAGTAGAGAAACATAAAGATAAACTGCTAGAGGAGGAAACTGTACTGAAGCAGCTGAAGAAGATTCAGGCGGATATCTCCATTTGGGGATTGCTCATGGCCTCACGGGTGCATAGACAAGCCGTCTTATCAGCAATGGATAAGGCTAAGCTCTTTATTAATACAACCCCTGAGCAGTTAGTGGACTGGTGTTCCCGGGAGACACCTCACCGACTTTGACATTCATAGATAAAGAATTACCGCCTAAGGGCTCTGAGCACAACAAGCCATTATACATCTCTGTGGAGTGTAAGGAGAAGTGGATACTAGTTGTCTTGGTTGATACGGGATCTGCAATCAATGTGTGTCCGTCGCGCACGGCCTACGCTACCAGTTTGAAGCTGGAAAATTTCACACCAACAGCCTAGGTGATTCGGGCTTATGACAATACAAGTCGGGAAGTGATGGGGACAGTTCGGGTTAGAACTCAGGTTAGCCCGGCACAACAGAACATCGAGTTTCATGTCTTGGATGTTCTAGCCACCTTTAATTTACTCCTTGGACGGCCGTGGTTGCACCAAGTGAGAGCTGTCTCTTCCACTCTACATCAGATGTTGAAGTACCCCCATGGGAAGGGGGTAGCTATTGTTTTTGGGAATTCTTCGATACATCCGCCGCCGCCGGTTACTACACCGGTCTTGGAAATTGTACATGGCGAGAAGGATGTCTTTTTGTTTGGGTTCACCTTGGCTGAGGCCCGAGTAGTACAGGATATTATGGCTGTTGATGAGAGACTGTACGTCAGTGCGCAATCCGTTTACCTCATGAATAAGCTTCAACATGCACGCAGAATGGGATTGGGAAGGAGCGGTCAGAAGGGTGTCGCTGTATTGGCTGAAGTGCCGCACAACCCTTATACCTTTGGTCTAGGTTATACACCTACCAAAGAGGATTGGGTAAGAAAGGAAAAGGAGATGACCAGAAAAGCCAAGGCTAAGCAAGCCAAGAAGCACTACGAGGTACATAGACCTATTCAAGGAACCCTGAATGGCCACTTTGTCTGGGAGGGAGAGGATTTCGCGTTTTGCAACTTTCCGTAGCCATGGCTGAATTCTGAGAAGCGGCGTTTGCCCGGTTTCAAGATATTTTTTGACCTACAGTTGCAAGGGGAAGAAGTTGCGGAAGAGCAGACTGACCTACCAGCTATGGCTGAGCAGTGCAAAGAGGATGAGTCCGATGGCACAGAACTCAAGATAGGAGCAGCGCTGGCTTGTCTCCTCTCGGATCCTCAGATCACACCGGAGTGCTTGGGGGATGACTTCTCTGTTTCCATGATTGGAGATCAAACGACTATGGGCCCTTCTTCCGGCATTCTGGATGCATCTATCGCACCCTTCCTCGTTTGGCAATACGAGGAAGGCTTTTTGTCCTGCAGTTCTGAGTCAGGTAATGAACCAGAATCTGATTCCACAAAGTCTGTGGAGTCGGAATCAGATTCTAGTTCTTCTGAGTTAGAGTTCGGTATTCCTAGGGTTGATAACTCGGATGCCGTTGTTTTGTCCAGGTCATCTTTTTCATTTTCTTTTGAGTCGGTTGTAACCGAAGAATCAGACAAACTAGAAGTTGTTAATGAGAATGATACCACCGCTGTTTCTGAGTACTTTTCTGTGTCACTCGTTTATTGCATTAATCAGGACTTTCAAAACTTTGATGAAAACGACGAGGAAGAAATTCCTTCGATTTTGAAACATTTGATTGATTGAGAGCAGGAGAGGTTTGTAAAACCTTTGGTTGATAAAATCACTTCAATTAATGTTGGTACTGAGAAGGATCCGCGTCTGGTCCAGATCGAGTCCACGTTGTTTTCGGAGGAACGCGAGCGCTTAGTCGCTTTGTTAAAAGATTTCAAAGATGTTTTCTTGTGGTCCTACGAAGACATGCCTGGAATCGATCCTGAGATTGTATAGCACCGGATCCCTCTTGACCCCGAGGCCCGACCCGTTAAGCAGAAGCTTCGGAGAATACGCCCAGATTGGGCTCTAAAAATCAAGGAAGAGGTCACCAAGCAGATTGATACAGGATTCCTGTTAGTATTTGAGTATCCTACTTGGTTGGCCAACATTGTTCCGGTGCCAAAGAAAGATGGCGGAATTCGGGTGTGTGTGGATTTCAAGGATCTGAACAAAGCTAGTCCGAAGGACGACTTTCCTCTACCACACATTGACGAATTGGTGGACTTCACTGCAGGGCATGCGTTGCTCTCCTTTATGGATGGGTTTTCTGGGTACAACCAGATCTTGATGGCACCCGAGGATAGGGAGAAGACTGCCTTCACCACCCCGTGGGGAACATACTGCTATAGGGTGATGTTGTTCAGTTTGAAGAATGCTGTGGCTACTTATCAATGGGCTGTAACTACGATCTTGCACGATATGATCCACAAAGAGGTCGAGGTGTACGTGGACGACATGATTGTCAAGTCCAAGGAAAGAGAAGGCCACTACACCACCTTGAAGAAATTTTTCCAACGGATCAGAGGGTATCGGTTGCGACTGAATCCTCAGAAATGTACTTTTGGTGTCATAGTAGGGAAAATGCTGGGGTTCTTGATTACACAAAGGGGCATCGAAGTCGATCCTTCTAAAATCAAGGCCATCTTAGAAATGCCACCACCGAGGACTGAAAAGGAGGTGCGCGGCTTTCTGGGAAAAGTGCAATTCATAAGACGGTTTATTGCAAAATTAACCTTGACTTGTGAACCACTATTTGGTCTCTTGAAGAAAGGAAAGAAATTCCAATGGAATGACCGATGCCAAGTTTCTTTCGAACAGATCAAGCAGTATCTACAGAACCCACCTGTCTGGTCACCGCCAGAGCCGGGGAAGCCATTGATTTTGTATCTGTCAATAACCGACACGACAATGGGTTGCATGCTTGCGTAGGAATCTGAGGATAAGGTGGAGAAGGCTATCTATTACCTAAGCAAGAAGATGCTGGAATATAAGACCCGTTACACTCTGTTCGAGAAGGCTTGTTTGGTCTTAGTATGGGCTACCAGGAAGTTGAGGCACTACCTGTTAGCTCACTCCATAATTCTGGTTTCGAGATTAGATCCTATCAAATATCTCTTCGAGAAACTAGCCCTTACAGGTAGGCTAGCTCGTTGGTTGCTTCTTCTCTTCGAATTTGATTTGAAGTACATGACTCACAAGTCTATGAAGGGGAGAGCGGTAGTGGAGTTCCTAGCCAATCACCCAGTGGAGGGAGACGAAGTAGTAGAGTATCTGTTCCCAGATGAGGCCATTCTGCAGGTTGAAGATGAGATTTGGACTATGTACTTTGACAGAGCGTCTAATCAATACAGGTATGGGATAGGGGTGTTACTGATAGCACCTGATAATTGCCACATACCTTTAGCTTTCAAACTCCTGTTCAAAGTATCGAACAATGAAGAAAAATACGAGGCATGTATCGCTGGCTTGGAAGCCGCCCTGGAACTAGGGGCAAAACGGTTGGACGCCATTGCAGAGTCGAACCTGGTTGTGTCTCAAGCGAAAGGAGACTGGAAGGTTAAAGAGGAAAGGATGAAAATCTATCGTTCTGATTCCTAGGTTTGAGAAGCTAACCTTCACCCATTTGTTAAGAGAGAACAATAGGTTTGCTGACGCTTTATCAACTCTATCTTCCATGATAGACATCTTTTTGGGAGTCCGGATGCGTCCGATTATTATTGAATAGAGGTATGTGCCGACCTATGAGTTGATCGCCGCAATAGATTAAGTACAAGATCAGAACCCCTGGTACTATGATGTCTGGAACTTCTTGGAAAAGGAGGCTTATCCGCTAGGGGCAAATGCCTTAGATAAAAGGGCAATACGACGAATGGCTGCTTAGTTTATCATCCACGGGGGTAAATTGTACAAACGGGGCCATCTGGGAGTGCATAAACTGTGTTGGTGAAGAAGAGTCAAAGCGCCTAATGGAGGCCATTCACGGAGGAGAGTGCGGATCACACATAAGCGGAGTGATGCTAGCTCGGAAGATTCTTAGACAGGGTTACTATTGGTTAACCATGGAGGAGGATTGTATTGGTTTTGTTCGGCGATGCCACAAATGCCAGATCCATGCAAATCGCATGAACATCCCGCCATCGAAGCTGTACAACATGACTTCACCATGGCCATTTTCAGTCTAGGGGATTGATGTTATTGGGGCAGTTACTCCGAAGGGGTCGAACGGGCATGAGTACATCTAGTGGCGATAGACTACTTTACAAAGTGGGTCGAGGCCCAATCTTACGAAGTGCTGAAAGCATCGCACGTAGCCAAATTCATTAGGAACAATATCATCTGTCGTTGTGGGGTCTCGAATGAGATCATTTTGGACAATGGTTCCCACTTCAGGAAGGAAGTGATCGACCTGTTGGAGAAATACAACGTGGCTTTTCATAAGTCATCCACATATCGGCCGTAAACCAACGGAGTTGTTGAGGCCGCCAACAAGAACATCAAACATATTCTACAAAAGATAGTGAAAACTATAGACGTCCCCGAACGCCCCGGGAGGGAATGAGTCCCCCGTTTCGTTCGTCTTGGGCTCGCTACAGTTCAGGACTCTAATTGTCACGGTTCGTAATCTGAACCAAAGAGTCCAAATCTGGCAAATCGTTTTGGGAAAACAGATTTTTAGAAAAGAAGTGCCAAACATGGACTGCTTTGCCAGATACAGAGTCGCCACCTAAATATTTTATTTTTAGGGAAATTTAGGAAACCCTGACTCGTTTGCCTAAGGCCACGTGTCCGTCATCACCAAAGTTGCCTCGGCTCGGGAACTTGGGTACGATTGGGGAAGGTCACTTCATGAGCACCCCCGCTCGCCCGATCAAAGATCGGCCTCTACTAAATATGATATCTAATTTTGAAAACATTATGTGCTCTTATTCCGGTTATTAGCTAGATTTACTATGTGATGCGCACAGCATACAAGTATAGACCAGGTCACCTGAATTGGAACAAAACATTTCATGTTTGTTTTTAAATATGGTTTGCTACTCGCAAGTAGGCTTAAAATGCAGATTTTGCCACCCTCGGGTGGGCTTAGAAAACATGGTTTTGCCACTATCTAGTGGTCTTAAAACTCACAGTTGATGATTTGTTCCAATCCAAATAACCCAACCTTCACCCACAGGCATTAGGCAGTTATATCACATAAGCAAATAGCCTCATGGTAAGCATGCTATCATGGCAGTCACTCACACTCATGCAAGGATGCTAAAGTATAAAAACTTACCGAGTACTCCAAGCCAAAACAGAAACTGATTAGAAATCATGCATGATCCTAATTATACAGAAATGCCTAATGCAACACATGCAATAATGCAACTATAGCAGGCTCGGCTATTCTAGACATGGCATATGGAATGCTACAGCTATCAAGTATTCAAGTTGGAATTGAAATACAGATGTAGTTAGTATGATGTGTCGAGCCCGGTGCATGCAAAACAGATGAATGAATGCAAACATGCTATCATACTGTATGCTAATTGAAACATGTCCTAATCTAACCATCATAAGCTGGTAAATGAAAGGGAAAGAAAGACGTGGGGTTGGAAGACATATATCACACGCACGCACACTTATTATAGTTGTGCCCTTGCTCGGAGGGTCCGAATAAATAATACAGTCCCAAATAAATAATTACAGTCCGAATGAATACAAAATCCTAATTAATTAACAAATTAAACTAGGAAAGCTATAAATTGGCATACAAGCCAGGGACTGCCTCAACTCTGATCCGGATGATGAATGATGCATGTTTGGGTTGCCTTGCGCGGAAATCCATTGCGATGCCCCAATTAGCCTCTGTTTGCAATTGTTCTTGGAAAGCGCGCCAAGCTCCGGAAGGCTGCTGATTCTTGATTTGCTGCAACAGAGAGCAAGAAAGGGGCATGGCAAAGCATTTTCACATATGTATGCACACCTCGATCCTCGTGCCACCAATCACGCATCTCAATGCATGATGGCCGAGGAGTCGAATTGCACGACTCAATATGGAATGAATGCACATGAAAACACAACAAAACCTAAACTCCATCATGGGTAATCCGGAGTGTCGGCGACTGGGGAATTGAGGCACGTTCCGTCACTCGGAGTACGGAACGTACCTCGTTTCCCGTGCTCGGGCTAACTCCTATCCCAAACACAGTGCAATGTGCATGACATGCATGAATGCAACTAAGATACAACCTAACATGCACAATGCTATGAAATGGCATACACAATGCACGAGGTAACATGGCATACACAATGCGCTAACATACAACCTAGCATACACAATGCTATGAAATGAAATGGCATACGCAATGCATAATGGACTTACACCAACATGAGTGGACCTCAGCCACACTCACATAGGAGGCCATTAGGATGGAAATGAGACACTCGAGATGCGTGCACACATGCACGCAAACCGAGGACCGAACCTAAGGCACGAATGCCACTCTACCAAAGCATGGTAAGGCATGGAACATGATATACAAACAAGCGAATTTCAGCACTAAAACATGATGCTAAACAGCCCCGAAACATGGCAATATGGCACCCGATGCATGAGATGAGACCCGAAACTCAAAACTGGGCACATGGAATGACTTATAGCTATACAAAGCATGCATTATTTGATCATGAAGCATGAAGACAGAGTCAAGGCAGTCCCAAAACATGAACATTTCAAGTTCAAAGCGTGGCCAAAAAGTGCTAGCAAGGTGGCTTAAAATAGCATGCGATTTCGACTAGTGAACATGGTTTACATGGCAAGTATATAATGCAAGTGAGAACTCATCAAACCAGCAAAAATCAGTGAATAAAACATGCAAAAATATGCCCAAATAACCATGGAAATACAGCCAACACATGCACAAATGAGGGGCTCCTTTAGAGGGCATACGAGGGGATTATTAAGCACATACAAGATGGACATGTGGACCCCCCAAAAACTCTGAAAATCAAATATATGATAGTCTCAAAACTCACCAAATTGGCCCCAAAATCAGTCAACAAAGCATGCAAGATAGGGCCTCTTTGGAAGGCCGAAATGACCACCAAACAAGTCAAGGTGAGAGGGGGTCACCCCCCTCTGATTTGTAGGCTCAAAACAGCATCAATGCCACTGGAAATCCACTGGATTCCAGTGGCTAGAAGGCCAAACAAAGCATGCCAATGGAGCTTAGGTGTAAGGCTCAAAATGAGAGGGAATCAAGCATATAAGGAAGTATGAGACCTCAAATAAGAAAATTCCCTTAATGAAACTTGAAAATGATGTCAAAACAAGCCTTTTTCCAGTTTATGAAAATCTCAAAAGTGAACACAAGTAGGGCTAATCTATCATGCAAAAATGGCCCTAAAAGAGAGAATAGAGAAAAGGGGCAGCAGCTGGCCCCAAATGGCCAAGAGCCCTTCAACAAAGTTGAAGAGGGGCTCAAAAAAAGGTACTTCACAGTTGTAGCAAGCCACAAAAATGAACACAAGTAAGGCTAAACTATTATGCAAGAAAAAGGCCTAAAAGAGGGATAAAGAGACAAGTGGTAGCTTCTGGGCTCAAATAAGGAGAGCCCTTCAACAAAGTTGAAGAGGGGCTCAAAACAAGGTGATTCACAGTTTATGACCAAGCCCAAAATAGCTCAAAATAAGCCTAAAATATATGCAAAAATAGGCCTAAAAGAGAGTTTAAACACAAAGGGTAAGAAGGAAGCCTCAAACTGGGAAAGGCCCTTAATCAAACATGAAAAGGAGGTCAAAATATGACTATTTGCAGTTCGGGTCAGAGCCCAAAAATATAAGCACAAGGAGCTAGGATATAGATCAAAATAATGCACAAAAGAGGGAAAATGGGACTCACCCTTGTAGAACCAAGCTTCAACAGCTTTTGGACCAGGTTTGGGAGCTCTTGACCTCTGGAAGACAGCCTCAAGTTGCTGGAATGGATGTTGGAGGTGTGGAGCTATGAGTTGTAGTGTAAAAGGGTGTAGGACTTGAGGGGTTTTGATGTTTGGAGTAGAGAGAGAGAGAGATTCAAAGCAAGAGCTCTAAAACAAAGTTTTGTAACCCTCAAAACACAGCTGGGGGTGCTGGTTATATAGGCAAAGGAGTGGAGGAAAGGGGGGGGAAATATGAAATTCAAATTTCCCCCCAAAAGACCCCCCCGGATACAGGATCTGGGGGGGAAAGGAGGGTGTATCTGGAAGGAACAGGCTGAGGGGAGCATGGCCGGCCATGTATTGAGAGCTCAGGTGGCCGGCCGGCCACCTCCCTTGGCCGGCCGGCCAAGGTCAAAAGGGTCAATGAGAATTAGTGGCCGGCCACCCCATATTGGTGGCCTCCCATGTGTGCACAACACAGCTATGTGGTCAAAACCCAGAAAAAGTGAACCAGGAGAGAGAAAACCCAACTTTTTAGAGGGGTTCAAAAGGGTCAGGGAGAGTTAATGGCCGGCCATGCCATATTGGTGGCCTCCCAGGTGTGTACAACACAAATATGTGGTTGAGGGTCCAAGAAAGTGGCCCGGGGGTGGTCAACATCAGCTTTCTAGCGAGAAAAACGGGCGACGGAGAGCGTTGAAGGAATAAAGCTGGTCCTTAGAACAATTGCTGGCCTCCCACCCTTCTACGATCTTCATACCAATGAAAATAAGGTCCCTGCCAAAAATGAACTCAAACCGATGTAAAACGAAGGTTCGGGGGCCGAAACACGCAGCCCGGGGCCCCGAAAACTGACTGTCAGGCACCGGAGGTGGCGTTCGACCACGAAGTTGGTCTCTCGGACCACAGTGTCCCTCAAAAGGGAGGAAATAAGATGTATGCCAAAAACCGGAGCAAACAGAGGTGGTTAAGCGGTCCCGAACCGAGGCACACGGCCGACGGCTCCGAAAACCGGGAACCGGGCTCCGAACGGGAAAAATGGCCTACGAACACGAAACGTAGCCTACGGCCACTGAGAGATGATCTACGAGACCTCTCCCTCCCTTTGGGAAGAGAAAATAGAGAAAACGGAGCCTGGTACCGAGGCAAGGCATAGAAAAGCCTAGAAGTCCGGAGGCAAGGCTCGCGGCTGAGACTCTGAAACCTCTGAATGAGCGCGATGTGAAACATCACCAAGCACTCAATCGGTGACGTCTGAGTCTTAAGGTCGGTCAAAAATGGGGTGTCTACAGAAACCTACAGGGACTGGCCAGATAAGCTGCCATTTGCTCTTTGGGGCTACAGAACATCAATTCGGACTTCTACTGGGGTAACTTCGTATTCTTTGGTTTGTGGGATGAAGGCTGTTCTGCCGATTGACGTTGAGGTTCTTTCACTACGGGTTATGGCTAGTGCTAGATAGCGGAAGTAGATTGGCAGCCGAGTAGGTTCGAGGAACTTATGTTGTTTGACGAGAGAAGGCTGAAAGCATTGTACGACGTCCAAGGTTATCAACGAAGAATTGCCAGGGCTTTAAACAAGAAAGTTAAGTCCAGGAATCTGAAAGAAGGGAATTTGGTGCTCAAAGACAACCGAGCTCCCAACCATGACCCTAGGGGCAAGTTCAGACCTAATTGGATTGGTCCTTACGTCATCAAGTCTATCTGGTGGGGTGGAGCTGTCATTCTCATGGATTTAGATGGCCTTGAATTCTCCCAGCCAATCAACATGGACAAGTTGAAGAAATACTACCCTTGAGAGGCTCGCTAGGCTGAAAACCCAGAAAGGGCGACCTAGGCAAAAGTTAGAGCACAAAAAATTAGAAATAAGAAAAACTCAGCTCGCAAGGTTGAAAACCTAGACAGGGCGGCCTTGGCAAAAGTTTGAGCGCAAAAGGAGAGTGTTAATACCCGAGTGAACCCGAACCGAATTACGTAAGCCTTGATTCCCATCTTTGGGATACGTAGCCAACTTCATTCTGAAGTCCAGCCATAAATACTTCCAAATCAACTGTGTCCATGTGATTGTTCTGGTCATCTTTGTCTTTTCTACATCTAAGAGTTCGGTTGTGATGTCCATTGCAGTGCTATTCAGACAAGGGGCAACTTTCCAGTTATTGGATTCAGGGTTGTACATCTCAAGGATAGATTTCGGGTGTGTCCAGTTGTGATCCTTATCGAAAATGGTTTTGAAAAGTTTTAATAAAAGTTGCTTTTGTTCAAATTAATCTTTTTACAACTTAGACCATTTTTGGACCAAACGAAAAATTTTCACTACCCACAGCCTTGAATTTCATTGATTTCAATACAGAGTTCTCCGACTCTCGATACAAATTGAAGTTGCTTTTTATTACATTCAAAAGGAAAACTTGAAAGTACAGATTAAAGCAATAAACTTGGGGGCATAGTTGAGTCAGGTGTTCCTGCGCCCCATCCTAGAGCTTGTGGAAGCTTCAGATGTCAAAGTAGGCCCGGTTTGCGCCTTATCTTCAAGCCAAGCTATGCATTCGCCAAAAATGGTGCAATTGAAAGTGGGAGCGGGGGCTAGAAGTTCTCTAGTCGTCCATGCAGTGGTATACGAAGCTAGCCGTGTGCCTCGGATCGAAAATAAAGCTGGGTACTCTATTCCCTCTTCCGGGCAAATCTAGTCATGTCCGAACTGACGCCGGAACTGAAATGGGAATACACAGTGTATCAAGCCAACCAACTAAATGCCAGGCTGCCGGGACATGCTATAGCTCATCTCAGGCAGATCAAACCAGGGGCAATACCAAACAATGTCAATAGCGGATCTGTTGCACATCCAGTGGCACCACCATCCTTATTCGGGAAGTCAACTAGCCGAGGGTGAAAGAAATAGTCGTGCGCTGAATATGCAGGACAAGAGTCCATTACTTTCAATTTATCCATGAGCCAAATTTGGGGAGGGATGAAAAATAAGAGAGATTAAAGAATAGAGAGGTGTACATGGAGAGAAAAAGTGAGAAAGGGTTTTGAGAGAAAAACAGAGCCTGAGGGCCGAGTGATGTAAGAGACACATGTGAGAAGGGTAGGAAACATTACCTACAACAGTAGTGGACTTCCTACAAACTTGGTTGTCTCCCGGCGATGGAAAGCATCCAAGCCCATCAAAGTTTCGGCCAGTGCTAAGCCAATACAGCTCTTGCCCTCTTTCAAGCCTTGGGTAACTTCGATCCAGCGAATGCTAGATCCTCTGAAGCTAAGGGCAAGCAAGAAATGGGCCAACATGCACAAGAAAAGAGCATGCTGCCGAAAACCTAGCCAGAGATGGTCGTCGCGGTCACCAGCGTCAGAAAACCGATGGATCAAGCTTGGGATATCCAACTCCCCATTGTGAACCAAAGATCGGGCATCGTGTAAAGTAAATCCACACATTTGCCCTAAAGCTTGGATGTGGCCAAACGAGACTGGGGCAAGATTTCCTCGTCACCCCGAGATTCTATCAAAGCTTGGAACTTCTCAACTGTGGGACATATCTCTTGTCCCCCAAAGCTAAAAACATGTGTAACCGAGTTCCAACATCTACCTGCGGCATGAAGGAATGGAAAACACAGCGGAGTACGACTCAGCGAGAATAGTGCATTTATCCTGAAACCTAGAAAATTCAACTTTTTCGAGCTATCCAAAGTCACAATCCAATTTAAGAGTTTTTCGGCAAAGAATGGCTCCATTTTGGGGAAAAATAGAGCTGAAATGAAGAAACCATGAACCTGGAGCTTTTGTAGAAGATAAGGCAGTGAGTGGAAGCCAGGTGTCAACATTCCGGAGGTTCTGTTCGTTGATGGCCGGCAGGGGTTTATTGATGGTTAGCAGAGGCTCATCAATGGCCGGCAAGGGCACATTGATGGCCGGCAGCCTCCCTTTCATGCTCACTAATCTCCTGTGTGAAGATTCAGTTGTTTTCAACAGTTGTATTCTATTATTGGCATCTTTTGAGGTCATGTTTTTGGTCCTTTTAGGGCTTGAGCATGTTTGTTTTAGTTGCAACCGTCTAGATTTGTTTATTGAGTTGTATTTGTGTTGTTTATCGAGCTACTGCAATTTGCTTATAGAGTTATATTCTTGATTGTTTATCGAGTTGTTTCGTTCTTTCAGTTGTTAGTTGTTTTGTTCTTTCAGTTGTTAGTTGGTTCACTACCTGATTAAGACAATGCAATTTGGATGTGCAATTTTCAACAAAGATCAATCTCATTTTCATGCTGTACGATGTTATGCGATGCTTAGAATGCAAAATGCAACATTTTTTAAACCAAAGCTGAGTTTTCATTCCAATCATGGTTTCTTTTTGCAAAAGAGTACAATTTTTTTAAAGAAAATAAAATTGCCTAAGGCTATACAATGTGCTAACACTACTTGCAAAAAACATCTAGAAGAGCGCTGGCTATCTCAAGCTCGAGAGGCCCTCTTCGTCCTCTTCCTCGGCAGAGCAGACTCTGAAGCACTGTCACCGTCGGCACCGCTATCTAAATCTGAATCAGAGTCTGAACCGGAGCCCTCCTCAGCCTCTCCAGCCTCACCACTAGTAGAATCTGAGCTAGCGTTGCCATCTCCACCCTCAGATGACTCTGACTGTGGACTCGCAACCTCCTCACCCTTGCTTGTCTCATCATCATCGTCACCTAAGATGGGCTCTGAGGGGCCACTCTCGCCGCAGGTGCCCCTAGCTCTACCTCGGCTGCGTGTCGGAGCCTGTCTCCCTCTCCTCTCTGCTGTTGGAGGAGGCACTAAAGGTCGTGCTGTGGCTCCTACTGGGACATCCGGTGGGACTGGGGTCTGAAAAGAGATCTGAAAAGGGCAGTTTGTCAAAATGCATTAGTTGTGATATATATCAGATGTAGTGTATGGATGCAGTGTATGTATGCAGCGTATGGAAGCGGGGTATCTATATAGTGTCTTGATGCAATGAATCAGATCAGTGTAGTTTGGAGCAGGTTACAGTTAAAATGCTAATACGTCAGCAGAGAATTTCAT
The DNA here is from genome assembly GCA_030407325.1 of Camellia japonica. NCBI lineage: Eukaryota > Viridiplantae > Streptophyta > Magnoliopsida > Ericales > Theaceae > Camellia > Camellia japonica. The sequence continues at coordinate 98,053,825 of JAPPVO010000031.1, forward strand.
GGCATGAAGTACAAGCTAAAGAAAATTACCGGAATCCTATAGAGGCTGAGCAGGTTCATGCTCATCTGAACCATTCCTATCAAAGAAGCCGTTAGCTCGAGAGCCTTCCCGGTGTACTCTATGGATGCATGTAAATGTGTTGAGATGATTAGTGGGCTATAAAGCATAATTGAAATGGACTGAATGCACAAAATGTAAAGTATGGTACATACCGGGGTCGGGCCTCGAACTCCGACAAGCTCGTGACCAGCTGGTGCAGGATTAATGGGAATCTGATAAGTCTCCCCACCTAGCAAGTCAGTGTAGTTAGCAGCTCTGGCCATCCTGCTCTCGGTCTCTCCCCCGAATCTCTTCTGTCGCGAGTCCTGGTCGCTCTGGCCCCCTGCCTCTCTCTCTCACAGCTGGAGCTCTCGCTCCCTCACCTCCATGGTCAGAGGCGGCATCAGATGTGTCTGGATGAAGGTCGTGTAATTGCCCTCCACACGAAAGTAGTTTGCCTCCAGCCCTACCATGAACTGGATCACCAGGTCGACAAACAGTCTGTGTGTTTCTCTCATAGACACTAGAGGCGCCATCGGAATAAATGGGGCAGGCAGTCCTAAAGTTTGGCGCGCGAAATGCTCGCCCAAGAACCAGGCGCGGCAGATCGGGCCCTCAAGAAGGATATGACAGCGAGTAATGACCCTAACTGTGTCATACTCGGCTTGGAGCCCTGACGGTATCGCGTCCCACGGCTGCTATGTGATCTGAAAATAAGAGAATGAACAGATGTTTAATCGCTGTCAATTGATTAATGGGTGTATCAAGCTGATTGAAAAAGCAGAATAATTTGGGTTACCTCGTGCGCCACTACCACATCAAAGTACTCGCAGAAAAACATGAAGTTTTCCCGAGTCCTACGGCAGAGCTGGCTGTCGTATACCCGAGAAAATGGGACTGTTGTTGGAGTCTCCTCTATGGGCTCTAGAGCAAGAGTCAGAAGTATGCGTACACCCACAGCTACAAGGAAAATGTGATCAATACAGTGTATGAGCAGACACAGAAAATGCAAGGCAAAAAGCATGCAGTGTATGAGCAGATACAGAGAATGCAGAGCAGACAGTACATGTGTTGAACATGTGTAAAGCAAGAAATGCTAAGCAGGAAATGCAAAGTGAGAAGGGGGAACTAAGTTGTGTACCTCCTAAGCCCACCAGTAGTCATCCATCAAGCTCTCACTCATGCGAGAAGTCGAGCTCATGTATCCATACAAAGTGGTGAGACCGACTCCGCTCCAGTCGTAGAACTGAACTCGCTGGAGTACTACCAAGGCGCTCAGCAGATATAGGCCTACAATATTCCACATGTTCGAGAACAAGGTGGTACCGAAAAGGAACATGAGAAAGCCCCTGGAGTACTGCTTTGTCACTTCGATTGTCTCGGGCTCGGACCCCCTGTATTGCTCCTCGAACCAGCTATACTGGACCATGCCTGCACGTAGTGTCGATGGGTGTGCCCCAAGCAGTGTGGCCCATATTGTCTCCCACTTTCCCATATTAGGGTCGAGAGGGATCGAATCGCCCCTTATGCCTAAGCCAGTGATCATGGCAAAGTCGTAGGGAGTCATCGTCATCTCTCCGGTGGTGGATAAATAGAAGGAGTTGGTGGTGTCCCACCACCTCTCCACTAAAGCCCCTAAGAGAGGATGGCTCATTATAACCCACATCAGGCTAGAGCAGAACAGACCGAAGCCTGTCTCGTCGATAATGTTGCGAACCCTAGCTGGGAGCTCACTGTACTAGTCCCGAGCGATCGTCGTATTGTAGCCTCTGAAAGAGCGGGATCCGTCTTGCAGCAATGCATGAGATGTAATCAGATCAAGCAATGAAAGTACAATTGAATACAAAGTAGTAATGTATGAGATGCAGTTAGATCAGCGCAGTTTATGCAGTCAGATCAAAACAGTGCAAGAAATGCAAACAGTTAAGGGTAGTATTATAGAAAAATAGTGTTCATACCTCTACGGCGATGGCCGACAAATGAGATGCTGGCTCTCTTAGTAGAAGGTCATCTGGTACATCCTCAGCGAAGTCGGTAAAGGCCTTGATGCCTCCTGCAACAGGTACTATGTGTGTCTCAGGGTGGTACCTCGCTGGGTCGAAAGGGCGTATGCTCAGTGGTAATGGCTCCGGCTTGGCCTCTAGCTCGGCCTCAAAGTCCGCCGCAAACTCTACTGGAGGAAGCGTGGGGAGGACCCCGTCATGAGGGACATCATCTGCCATCTGAAATGGGTGCAAAATGAGAAAAAGTGAGGAAAAATGCAAAAAAGGGTGAAACTTTGAAAAAGTCAACCCTAGGGGAGAGGAAAAAGTCAAAGAAAGTCAAATCCTAGGAAAGTGTACTAACCTTGGGAGAAACTCGAGGGGAATGAGCCTAGAACGGTGGAAATAAAGAAAGAAACGTTGAAACCAAATTCTGATCGGCTCAAAGTGAAGAGAACTAGAGGGTTTTAGCGAAGAAATTGTTTTTAGGGTGTTGGAAAACGCGTAGAATGCGTGGATCTAGAGAGAAGAAGCACCTAGAAAGCAAGGGAGAAGGATTTCGTGTAAGGGTTTATGAGGAAATAGAGTGCCATCACTTGTTTTTAAAGACCCAAGGGTGAAAGGACAAAAATGCCCAAAATGGCACATCGATGGCCGGCACTGGTCTATTGGTGGCCGGCAGCTTTCATCAGTGGCCGGCAGGGGGCCGGCGGCCTCCCCTGATGGCTGGCAGGGTCCCACGAGCTTCCTCTGCTTCTTTTTCTTTGATCTATGTCCTTGGATCCCAAGAAATGCAAGAGGTGTGCAAAGTTTGATTCAGAATCTTTTCGCGGAAGCTCAGGATTGTGTTTCCAGTGTGTGGCGGTCATCGTTCATCAACTTAAACAAGGTGTATCCTTTTTAAACATACTGTAACTCTTCCGAGAGGCACGATATTGTATGTACGATTCACTCAGGGGAACTCCAGATAAGATCATTCCTATCCTTTGAACATCTTGTTTTGGTTAGAAACACTCGGGTACGCCTGGTGTTTATACCATTCCTCCGGTTAGAAGCGTTTGGGTCGTGTGCCTGACGTTTATACCTTGCGTTGGTTAGAAACATTCGGGTATGCCTGGTGTTTACACCGACACCTCTTTGGTTAGAAACACTCGGGTACGCTCGGTGTTTATACCACTCCTCCAGTTAGAAGCATTTGGGTCGTGTGCTTGACGTTTATACCTTGCGTTGGTTAGAAACATTCGGGTACGCCCGGTGTTTATGCCACTCCTCCGGTTAGAAGCGTTTGGGTCGTGTGCCTGACGTTTATACCTTGCATTGGTTAGAAACATTCGGGTACGCCCGGTGTTTACATTGACACCCTCCTTTGGTTAAAAACGCTCGGGTACCCCCGATGCTTATACCTCTCCCTTTGGTTAGAAGCGTTTGGACCGTGTGCCAGACGCTTATACCTCCCTTCCGGTTAGAAGCGTTTGGAACGTGTTTCAACACTTATACCACTCTGTTTTGGTTAGAAACATTGGAACGTGCTCCGATGTTTATACCACCCTCCGGTGTTTGCACCGCTCCCTTTTCCCTCTCGCAAGTGGCGCGTTAGGACACTTTGGTTAAATGCATCTGGACGGATTTCGATGCTTATATCGCTGTTTGTTTTGATTGCATAATGGTTGGATGTGTTTCACTTGTTATCATTACTTCTTTCCTTGCGTTTGCCACGCGTTGGGATCTCGTTTGCTGCCTCGGGTGTGCCCGATGGTTGTTGTGTTTTACCTTTTCTACGTGAGGCGCAGTTAAGATTGCATAATTTTCTTACATCCTTTCTGCATAAAATGCGGTTTGCTTCATGTTTACTTGCTTATGTACGAGTTTGCTGTAGCATTTCTTTGCATAACATTTGCATCTAGATGCTTCATTACAGCCTCATTGCATGATCATAAGTTATATACTTGCATTGTGCATATCATTTGCATTCTGCCCCAGCCTGCGGGCGCATCTATATTGTTATCTTGAATGTCTATCTAAGTCTTCGGCTTTGTCAAAAATGGGTCGTCTCTAGGCTTTGACATTTACTCCCGTCATTTCATGACTTCCAAGTTCTGTCAAAGAGAGGCAACTGTAGACACCCCATTTTTGACCGTCCACAAGACTTGGATGTTCTTGTAGGTACATCTAGTGACAAGTTTGATTGCTCGTCGAGCACTCGAATTCCACGGCGGAATGCCACAGGTTTGAGCTTCCCAAACCCTGCAATCAATTCTGTCTCATTTTTGGACCATGTCTTGGTCTTTCCATCATGTTGCTTTTGGTACGCTGCCGGCCATTGATGTGCCCTGCTGGCCATCAATGAGCCCCTGCCGGCCATCACTGATGGCCGACTGGCCACCAGTGCATCAGTAGATATTTTCTGATATTTTGGTGCCAGCTATTTGCACAGATTGGAGCATCTGCTTGCACGTGGATGGTTGGTTCTTTCCAAGAGGATTTTGCATCTTCTATATAAAGAAGTCATCCTCTTGCATGTAAGGGGTTACAAAATTTTGTGAGCAAAATTTCTCCCTCTCTCTCTTTATTTTGTGCTTGAAAGTGAGAATTTTGTACATATTGAACTAAGACCCTTAGCCAAACACCTTCATCTTGAAGTTGAGGTTCTTAGAGGCCTTGTTTGAGCTTCTAAGGTTGGTTTTAGCTTAGAACTTTGGCTGTTTTGTTGCTGTGCTTCAAAGGTATAAGCTTACCTCTTTTAAAGCTTTGTTTTAATTGGTTGCTTGACCATCTCTTTACACTACTTTGACCTGGTTTTTCAGCCGTAAAAACCTCTGTTTTTAAGGTTTTAAAATAGTGGTTTGAGTCTTGTTGAGTTAGGGGGTGATCCCATTTTTTTGCTCTTTGGCCTGTTAAGCCTTTTCTGCCTCTTTTCAAAGATTTTGAGTCAACCTTTTTTTGGCCTCTTAATCACTGAATTCCAGGGGAATTTCAGCGGTAAAAAGTATGTTTTGAGGTCCAAAATAGGAGGGGGTGGCCTCCCCTCCTTGTGTCTTGTTTGCATGTGTAGTTAGCTTAACATTTGAGCATGATTTTCTACCTTTTTGAGACTTGATCTTAGCATGTTTTTGCTACTAATTTAGCATGCTTTAGCTCTATTTTGAGCTATCTTGGTCATATGAGCTTCATCTTGCATGGTTGTAGTGCAAAGGCCTTTACTAGCTTTGTGTTTTAAGGCCTCTAACATTTTGTGCATGAGATGATTGCATGTTGTAACATCATTTTACACGTGATTTCAATGCATATATTACTGTCACACTCTCACATATTCCACTCTTTCATTGGTTTTGAGCGTTGTGCTTTGAGCCTTGTTTGTACGCCAACATGTGATCATGTTTTTCTTGCCATTTATGCTTCTATCTCACAGCATGTTTTAGCCACTATTTCGGCATGTTGTAGCCCTATTTTGAGCTGGTTTGGTCATTTGATCTTGGTATTGCATGCCTCTAGTGTAGTGCTCTTCACTAGCTTTAATGTTTTTGGCTTTTGAACATGTCCTGCATGTGTTGCTTGCATGTTTTAGTGTCTTAAGCATGCCATTTCAGCACTAAAAAAGTCAGCAACCTCCCTCATTTCTTCATTTTTCTATTTGTTTTGAGGGCTGGTTAACCTTATGATTATGTTTAAGCTTGAGATAGAGAATGTGCTCAATGGTTTTAACTCTCTTTTGAGGGTTCCTCCTAGCCAAATACATGATCTCTCTCATGTCTTAAACCATCCTTTGGTTGACCCCTCTCTCATTAGATGACACTCATCTTGGACTTAACCAATTAAAGAATGGCGTGGTAATGCTAAAATGAGTAAATAAAATGAATCAAGTAAAACATGACCAAGATAAGCATCTTGTGCTTGCATTGCATCGTGTTCAATCGGACGTTATATTGAACACAAGGTAGATTGGTCCATTTTATACTCAAAATGATGAAATGAGCCAATTTCCTTGGATTTTTGTGCATTTATTGAAAGTGTATAACTTGGATTTTTGGCCATCATGCATTGAAAATGCTTGATTGGTGGTTTTGGATCCAAGAGTGCTACTCCTTTGATGTTTTGACATGATGAGGAGGGGCACAGTACAAACATATCCTTGGAAAACCCTCATTTTCCTCTGTTTGTGCTCTGTTGCAATTTGGTGATTAAGCACACCAGTGGTCAGCAGTGGCTTACTGATGGCCGGTAGTGCTTCATCTTTGGCCAGCAGCGCCTCTCTTTGGCCGGCAGATGGCCGGCAACAACCAATCATGGCCGGTAGGCCACTAGTGCATTCCTCAGCAGTGAGTTGGTATGGTGGAGCAAAAAGTTGTTGGAGTAACCCTGCAAATAGAGCCTCTCAAGAACAAATCGGTGGGCTTTTCGAGGTGAAAAACCGAATGCATGCATCCTCCCCTTCCCGAGGCAGAGCTGAAGCAGTGTAGTTTAAACATTTGTTTTGCATGTTTAGTTAGTATTCGTTGGTTTTGTAATTTGATTAATTAATGTGCTAATTAATTAAGTGTTGTAATAATTAGTAAGTAGTTTACTAGTTATTCGATTGGTTTGTAATAATTAGTCTAATTAGTTTAATTAGATTAGTTAGTTAGCTTAGCATAGCTAGCTTGGCTCTTATTCATTCGGACCCTCCTTCGAGAGGGCGCAATGTTGTAATAAGTGTGCGTGTGCGTGTGCGTGTGCATGTCTTCTAACCCCACTTCTTTCTCCCTTTTATTTAACTACTTTCGATGGTTAGATTAGGGACATTTTCAATTAGCATACCTTATGCTCGCATGCGTGCATCATTCATTTGTCTTACATGCACCGAGGCTCGGTGCATTATTCAAGCTGCATTGTATTTCAATACACTTCTTTGAATACATGTTTCAAAGCATGTTATCAAATTGTTGCATTCATATGCTATCTTAGATAGCCGAGCCTATTAGTTCAATTATTGCATGTGTTGTATTAGGCATATTGCATAGTTAGGATCATGCATGATTTCTAACTAGCTTTTGTTTTAGCTTGGAGTACTTAGTAAGTTTTACGCTTTAGCATACTTGCATGAGTGTGAGTGTTGCCATGTTTCGCATGCTTGCCATAAGGCTATTTGCTTAAGTGATTAACTGCATGAATGCCTGTGGATGAAGGCTTGTTGCTTGAATTGGAACAATTTGATAATTGTGAGTTTTAAGCCTACTTTGCAAAGTGGCAAATCATGTTTTAAGCCCACTTGAGGGTGGCAAATCCGTGTTTTAGCCCACTTGAGGGTGGCAATTTCAAACCATTTTCAAAAACAAACATGAGTTGATTTGTTCCAAGTCTTGCGACTCAGTCTATACTTGTGTGTGCGTCACATAGTAAAGTTAGCTAATAATCAAAACAAGAACACATGTGTTTATAAAACAACATATCATGCTTAGTAGAGGCCGATCCTTTGATCGGGCGAGTGGGGGTGCTTATGTTATGACCTTCCCCTCTCGTACCTAAGTTCTCGAGCCGAGGCAACTTTGGTGATGACGGACACGTGGCCTTTGGCACAGTCAGGGTTTCCTAAATTTTCAAAAACAAAATATTTAGATGGCGACTCTATAATCTGGCAAAGTAGTCCAGTTTTGGCATTATTTAATTCAAAATCTGATTTTCCAAAATGATTTGTCGGATTGGACTCTTTGGTATTTATCAGTTTCACATTGCACTTTGTGAGACTAGATTCAGAACCGTGACAGGAGTCCGAACTATAGGACTAGTTCGAGCCACTTTGAAAGAGGGGGTGCGAAGAAAGTCGAGTCTACAACGGCGTATGCTCAATAGTAGGCTCAGTCCTTGTCTTCGTCAGGGGTTTCAGACTCGTCAGTTGGGAGGCCTAGTGAGATTCAGGCTTTAACTCAGTTTGATTGTGGTCATCTGGGCCATGTTAAATGTTTTTTCCCTTTGCGTGTGAATGCTTCGGGTGTTTTAGAACCTAGTCGGACTCAGTCTCTTCAGTCCAGTCGAGGGTGGTACCGATACCAGACCCGTGTAGGCCAGGCTTCGAGAGCTTCGCGATGGTCTACTTTTCAGCTAACACGATAGCATTACCCTAGAGAGGGACTTTTGCATCAGAGGCCGGTGATTTAATATGTGAATCTTTTGTTGTCAACCAGTGTACTAGTGGGTGTTGATACACCGCGATTATGTGTTGTATATGTACAGGTATTGTTGTTTGTTTAGTCTCATGTGTTGGGGGCACGCAGTGAATCTCGAGCTCTCTTTTATATGTGTAATGAGAAATGGTTCATGGATTGATAATTGTAATAGCGTTGTATACGTGTTATTGTCTTATGAGATGGTTATGTAATGGCCTGTGAGCCTTGTTTTATTTGGGAGTTAACTGTTAAGAACGGATAACCCGTGGATTGTTGTAATTAGTGGTGTGGTGCGGTGAGAATGAATTATAAGGCTTGAACGTGTGGAGTATAGAGGAATATGAGATTTGGGTTTCGCGGTGGTGAGGGTGGTACTTGTGAGTGTGGGTTCGTGTTTTAGTTTGTTGGTCAATGAGTTTGTTGTGATCCTATAGATCTTGTTAAGGGTAATGTTTGTGTTGTGGTTGTTATGAGTTGGTATGGGTTGGCGGTGTTATTAAATATTGAATAGAGTTTAAGAATGTGAGAAGAATTTAGTGGGTAGACGTTAGAAATATTCTTTGGAAGGAAGTAGGGCTATGTGCTCGGGTAACGAGTGTGGCATTGGTGCAAATTCTTTTGTGTCTGAAATTGGGTGTTTGTCATTGACCATATTGGTCTTTTGTTTGAGAGGTGAAGGAATATTTGCCATATAGGCATATGAGTGGTGGCTTCCTTAGAAACGATGGTGGTTTGACCAAATCTTGAGGAATCCGGTGAGATTCAAGGAACATGAGAACTTGTGTGTGGAACTCCATCTTGGAGCAAGTGGTGTTGGGTACCATGTCGGGGTTTGGTACCGAGTGCAAAGTTTTATTGAGCTGGTTAGTCAGTTGGTTGATATCGGGGTTTGGTTCATACGTAGTCACCTTGGGAATAGCTTGGGCTGGTGGATGAGGTGGTAAGGTTATGGGTGCATTAGAGTGGTTTGGCGAGCAGTATGTCTCGTGTAAGTGGTTGTGGAGCTTGTATAAAGATTGTCTTGAAATTGTGGGAAACCCCCTAGTTGGGGTAACGTATTGTGAACTCTTTATTTTGCGTGTGCTGTATGCCTCATGTAACTAATAATTTATGATGATAATATGGCGGAATGAAATTGCAAGATTGGGGATTCCTTTGTTTTGTGTTTGTGCCATATTGTGTTGATAGCACAGTTGTAATTTCTATTAATTGCTATTATAGAAATGTTACGTCTATGTTGGTTGTGGAATCACTATAAGGGTGATGAGAGTTGTTGGGTGACGGTGGATGGTCACCAATTGTCTTATGTTGAGAAACGAACTCGAAAGATGAATTTTTCCTTGTGTTGTAGCCTCGAATGGCAATGTTGAACTATAATGTTCTGGATTTAATCTAAGTGTTAATAAAGGATTTCAATGCGTAGTTTATTTGATTTAATAGACGTTGAATTTAACAAAGTATGATAATGCGAACGATTTAGTGTTCGGAGTAACACTTTAATTTATTGTTGGAAGATAGTTGCAAAAATTTTAAGAATTTACTTGGAAATCGAGAACGTATTTTGGTTGTGGAAACCTTCAAAGAAAAGGAGAAAATGTGGAAAAAAAATTTTTTTACATGGTTTTGGAAATAATGTCATCTCTCTGTGGATGATTCACCTCGAGTTGCATTGTGTTCTTAATTTTGGGGGTGAGGAGGTTGTAGCACTTGTACCCTTTTAAAACTTTTGGGAAGTGTATTTGAATCCTTTATTTTATTTTTGGGGATCTTGGGTGTTGTTGTAACTTGGTTTTGGATGAGTGAAAATCGATTTAAACTTGTTGGGTTTGGTTTGCACTTGTTCTTGTCAAAAGTTCCTTGGAGACTTAGAAAATTCCATTCTGGGGTCAACACCATCCTTCTTAAGGGTCAACCCTTCCCTGTTGGTGAAGTTCTTGGAAATGTTGTTGGAAAATAGGGTAGACACCAGTCTGGGGAGGGTTGACCCTCTTATGTTGTAGAGTTTGTGAGTTAGTTGCTGGAAAATAGGGTCGACCCCCTCTTGTCTAAGGGTCGACCCCCTTGCTCTTTTTTTTTTTTTTTTCTCTCAAGATTTTGGAGTTCAAATGGGCCCTACCCTTGGGGGGTTTTTGGGCCTATTATTTTATTTAACCTTGGGGCTATTTGCTACTAGTATAAATAGACCCAAACCATTTTCCTCTCATTACTTTTCCTCATCTTTTCCTCTCAACCCGTGATTTCTCTCTTCTCTCTCTTATATTCAAACTTTTTCACTTAAATCTCTAGATCTACTCACCTAGAGTGATCTTTTCAGCTTGGTCCTTTGAGAAAGAGTGTAGATCTCATCAAGGGCTTCCTTTTGGTCCGAATGGTTTGTGGTTTCGTCACCAATGATTTTTGGGTCGTCATCTCTTTGCTTCAAGAGGTAGGGATTTCTTTGCTCCTTTCCAATACTTCGTCTATAGATAGATATGTGGTAGATTTTATTGCATAAAAACCATGTTCATTATGGATTTTCTTGAAAGTCATGAAAGGGGATCTAGGGTTTGATATTTGTGATTGAGGTTGTTAAGTTGTTTGTTGTTGGGTTATTTGAGAAAATGATTTATTATGTTTGTGAAGAGAGGGAGGAAAGCCATAATTTACTATTATTGATTTAATGGATTTAAAAGGGAAGAAAGCCCTAATTTAATGTTATTGATATAATGGATTTAAAAAGGGAGGAAGTCGAATAATCCTTATATATTTTGCTAATATAGGTCGTATGATTATATTTATATCAAAAGAAAATAAAAGGAGAAGTAACCACGGTGTTCGTTTTGTTTTAGACTAATCATGTGAAGTTAAGTTGAGTTATGGTTTTGATACCAATGGAATTGGTTTTATAAAATAAAGAGGATGGATTTGGTTTCGATTTTGTAAAATGACGAGAATGAATTCTTAGAAAATGGTTGGAGTTGTGTGGATTGGAAAATAAAGAAAATTGGTCTTTTGAAAGAAAATGAAATCATCACCCTTTCGTAAATTGATAATGAACTTAAGGTCAGATTTTGGAACCTTTACATATTATCACTGTTATTGGACTGAAAGTTTTGCGAGAATTGGATTTTATTTTTCCTTACGTATTAGATGCAGAGATGGATAGTGTAGACACCTCATTTTTAACCGTCGTCAAGACTTGGATTTTCTTGCAGGTACATCCGTGACAAGTTTGATTGCTCGTCGAGTACTCAACTTCCGCGACGGAATGCTCCAGGTTTGATCCTTCCAGACCCTGTTTCCATTATGTCTCATATTTGGACCATGTGTTGGTCTTTGCTTAGTGATGTTCTTGATGGCCTGCCGGCTATTGGCTTTGCCCCGCCTGCCATTGATAGGCCCTACCAGCCATCAATGAGGCCCTGCCGGCCATCACTGATGGCCGGCCAGCTGGCCACCAATGCATCAGTAGATATTTTTGTAGATATTTTGACAGCTGTTTTCACTGATGAGCTCATCTGCATGCACGTGGATGGCTGGATTTGTTTGAAGGCTTCTTGTATCTCCTATATATAGAGCTCATCTATATGCATGCAAAGGGTTACAAAGTTTGAGCTGAGCAAGATTTCTCTCTCTCTCTCTCTCTCTCTCTCTCTCTCTCTCTAGAATCTTCTCTCTATATATTTTAGGCTTGAAAGTGTGTTTTCTCTACACATTTGCACTAGCACCCTTAGCCAAACACCTTCACCTTAGACTTTGGGTTCTTGGAGGCCTTGTTTGAGCTCCTTAGAGTGGTTTTGGCTCAAAAATTTAGCTGTTTTCTTGCTGTTTTAGTGTTGTGCTTCAAGGATAAGAATTATATTTTTTTAAGCTTGTTTTTGTACATTGGTTTGGCCACCCTTGCATGCTGTTTTTGGCCTAGTTGTCAACTACAAAAACGTCTATTTTTAAGTGTTAAAAATGATAGTTTGAGGCCCTTTTGGGGTTAGGGGTGTTCCCCTCTCTTTTGTTGCTTATTTGCTAAGAGTTGTGCCATCTTTTGAAGCTTTTCAAACAACCTCTTTTTGGCCTTTTAACCACTGAAATCCAGGGGGCCTTTTAACCACTGAAATCCAGGGGATTTTTAGTGGCAAAAACTTGGTTTTGAAGTCCTTAAATAGGAAGGGGTGGTCCCCCCCTCCCCATGTCTTGTTTGTATGTGTAGATGGCTTAGTATTTGAGCATGCTTTTCTACCCTTTTGTGGCCTAGTTCAAGCATGTTTTTGGCCATATTTTAGCATGTTATAACTCTGTTTTTGGCTGGTTGGAGCACCTCTTGTTTGCTTCTTACACTTGTAGTGTAATCTTGCTCACTAGCCTAATGTGCTTAATGAGTTAGCCTATTATTCTAGCATGTGTTGACTCCACTCCTGTATGTTTTTGGCCTTGCTTTGACATGCTTTAACTTTGTTTTGAGTGGTCTTGGTCCTTTGAGGTTTTCTTTGCATAGCTATGGTGTAGTTAGCTTCACTAGTTTTGTGCTTTAAGGCTTCTAGCATGCTTTATGTGTGATGTTTGCATGATATGGAATCATTTGGCATGTGATTTTAGAGCATATACCTCCATCACACTCTCACATATATCACTCTTTAATTGCTTTTAAGAGTTGTACTTTGTGCCTTGTTTATGAGCCAATACATGAGCATGTCTTTCTTGCTTTTCGTGCTACCATTCCAGCTCATTTTAGCCACTGTTTTGGCATGTTTGAGGTCTGTCCAGAGCTGGTTTGGCGATTTGCGCTTGGTATTGCATGGTTCTAGTGTAAAGTTTTTCACTAGTTTTAATGCCTAACTCTTAACATGTTGTACATGAGTTGTTTGCATATTAGAGTCTTATGTTTCATGCCATTTCAGCACTAAAATTCTGCCACCTCCCTCATTTCTTCATTTTTGATTTGTTTTGAGGGTTGGTTAGTCTTAAAGTTGTGTTTAAGCTTGGGATTGAGGCTTATGTTTGTAACGCCCTCAAAATAATACATATAAACCCATCATTTATGATATCCATAGACATAAGGGAATAAAACATGCTTTCATTTATCAGAGTATTCATTACAAAAAAGTAGTACATGTTGACAACAAAAGTAAACGCCCTACGGGCTTACAACTTTCCAAGTCAACACTTGGATACAACCAAAAGAGAGTTCTAACTCTTAACATATTAAACCCTTGGCTTGAATTACATATAATACAAAGATAACAAAAGAAATAAGCCTTTAGCTTCTAAACCTCCCAAGCTACATCCTTGGAGGCGGCATATCACCTGTACCTGAAAATGATGTCCCATATAGGGTGAGCCAAAGCCCAGTAGAGATACGCTAAACCAAACATGAGAAATAACTAAAATAATAGCATTTGATAAATGTTCTACACATTGATACTCATCATTCAACTAGATTCCATTTGTATTTCCAATTCATTTCATTGACATAATTTGTCTATTCCGGTAATTCAAATGAGACTACTACTCATAAGAAAAACAACACTTCGACACATCAACAATTTCAAATGAGACTACAACTCATTAACAACACTTCAATCATCAACATCATTCAGATGCATATAAAGTTTCAGGACTTTCACCCTGGACACTTCGGCCAACTTAATTATCACTAGAGTCCATCCCTTATCTCCTCACAAACACTGGAGTACATCCCCTATCTCCTCCCACACAACATACATATGCAATGTATTTAAACACTTCATCATATACAATGATCAATGAATGCACATATTCAATGTGTTATTCCAACCTTCATATTCAATGATATATTCCAATCGATTAGTTTTAATTTTCCCTAATCAACATGCAGTGTCTACAACAATCAAGACTATCCTCCACCGATAGGCCAAAACAGTTATTTCTAAACAGATAATAAATTTATCAAACAGATAAATCATCAACATTTTCATAGGTGAGCGATTAATTAACCCAACTACACCATTTAACCCCAATTCCATCCAATTTGATGATTTTCAACTCAATTTCATATTTCCATAATTTCCCAAATTAATTATACAAATTAATTATTCAACTTAATTAGGGCATTTTCCCCATTTTCTCAACTTTATCCCAAAGGCTCAATTTCATCAAGTTTATATCAATAACCCCATATTCCAAGATCTCATATACACATGAACCTCCACATTAACAAACCCCTCTTTGTAATTTCAATTTCAAAACCCTAACTTCCCAAAATTTCCATGACTTTACCACTTATACAAAATGACTAAGATTTATGTTACAACTCATAAGAGAGAATAGTTTATCCCTACCTTAATTTTCGGAGCTCAAAGGAGAAGATGAAGAAAACTCAAAGTGCTCCAAACTCAAAGATTTTCGGATCAAAACGTAGCCCACACCAAGCTCCACACTTTTTACAAAGGGACTAGAGAAGACACACCCAAGAACCAATGGTATTTGTAAAGAGAAGGTGTATATAGAGAGAGAGAGTGCCGAATCTAGGGTTTGAAGGAAGAAGAAAGTGAAAAAAGTGTGTAAAAACCCGCTGCTACAATCTGATATACTCGAGGCTTGCCCGAGCGAAGAAGTAGTCGCTCGAGCGACCAGGCAAAAAGAGGCCTCGCTCGAGCGAACAATGCAAAGCTTCAGGTCTGCAACCCAGAAGCACGCTTGAGCACAAGAGTGCTCGCTCGAGCGAAGGGACTCAAAACATAGGCCTCGCTCGCTCGAGCCAAGGAAAGCTCGCTCGAGCGAAGAACCACAACCTTCAGGTCTAACAGAAACGTAGACACACGCTTGAGCAAAGGACCGCTCGCTCTAGCGAAGAGACACACCAGACCAACCTCGCTCGAGCGAAGAAAAGCTCTCTCGAGCCAAAGCTGCGTCTGAAAAAGATACCTGAAGACCCACAACACTCGCTCGAGCGTACAAACCCTTGCTCGAGCGAAGAAGCAAAAACACAAGGCTCGCTCGAGCGACAAAGTCCTCGCTCGAGCGAAGAGACCAAAAACTGGACAACAACCATTCGTTTCAAAACACACCCAACCTGTTCCAAACCTGCCCAATACATACTAAAACTCAAATACAAGGAATTAAAGAACGGAAAGAGACATTTACAACAATACTCAACCAAGGAACCCAAGTTCGGAATACAGTACATAAAGGGGAAAACCCGAAATCGCTATAACCTCCCCCCCTAAAGAATTTCGTCCCCGAAATTAGATAAATATAAGTTTCAAAATTATGACCTTTTCAATACTCAACGTGATTACAATATAACCTTCATCAACATGATCCACTACTGATCATACCATCTCTCCTCGAGAGAACAACGTTAGAGAATATAGCTCATTTTGCCTTATCATTATGCATTCCTTTAAAACTCATGCACTTCAACACATATATCTCATAATTCCATAACATATTCAATGTTAATAACATATTTGCATTTCTAAAGCATATTCAACATGTACAATGTTAAATTAAATTAAATTAAATTTGTATCACTCTCATAACTTCCATGATCCCAAAACATATACAATGTTTTACAAACTGAACATATACAATGTTCTTAGGTTACAAAACAAAATTTTCAACATGTGCTTAAACATTAACAAATAAGTCCGGATATTTCTCTCGGAGCTCCAATTCACGTTCCCAAGTGGCTTCTTCAACCCCGTGCTGTTTCCACAATACCTTAACCAAGGGAATAGTCTTGCCTCGCAAGACTTGGTCCCACCTATCCAAGACCCATACCGGTCTCTCATCGTACGAGGCATCCTCATCAACCTCTAAGTCGGTCCAATCCAATACATGTGACGGATCCGGCTCGTATTTCCGAAGCATACTAACATGAAACACGTCATGCATTCCGTACAACTGCGACGGCAAAGCTAAACGGTAGGCAACCTCACCAATCCTCTCAAGGATCTCAAAAGGGCCAATAAACCGAGGGGACAACTTCCCACTCTTCTCAAACCTCATTAAACCCCGCCTAGGTGATATCTTCAGAAAGACGTGATCACCCACCTCAAATGCCAAAGGCCTCCTCCGGCGGTCGGCATAACTCTTTTGGCAACTCTGGGCTATAACTAACCTCTTACGGATAAGCTCAACTTTCTCCGTCGTTTCTCACACCAACTCCGATCCCAAAAGAGGTGCATCACCCACCTCGGCCCAACACACTGGAGACCTACACGGTCGGCCATACAAGGCCTCAAACGGTGTCATGCCAAAACACACCCAACCTGTTCCAAACCTACCCAATACATCCTAAAACTCAAATACAAGGAATTAAAGGACGGAAAAAGACATTTACAACAATACTCAACCAAGGAACCCAAGTCCGGAATACAGTACATAAAGGGGAAAACCTGGGATCGCTATAATGCTTAAATGGCTTTAACCCTCTTTTAAGGGTTCCTCCTAGTCAAAGGCATGGTCTCTCTCATGCCTTAAGTCATCTTTTGATTGACCTTTCTCTCATTAGAGGACTTTCACCCTGGACTTAACCGGTTAATGAATGGCTCGGTAATGTAAAATGTGTAAACAAGAATTGAGCAAAGTAAAATATGCCAAGATAAGCATGTTGTAGTTGCATTGCATTGTGTTCAATCGGACGTTATATTGAACACAAGGTAGATTGGTCCATTTCATACTTGAAGTGATGAAAATGAGCCAATCTCCTTTGTCTCCATTGCCTTTGATTATCCATGATAAGGTAATGGCCCTAGAGTCTTGTTTGTCTTGCATTTATTAAATGAGTACAAGTTGGATCCTTGGCCATCATGCAATGAATGCTTGATTGGTGGTCTTGGATCCAATAGTGCCACTCCTTTGATGTTTTGAGATGATAAGGAGTGTCATAGTACAAACATATCCTTGGGAGACCCTCCATTTTCTTCTGTTTGAGCTCTATTGCAGAATGGTGATGCAGCAGACCAGTGGCCGGCAGTGCCCCACTGATGGCCGGCACTGCTTCATCCTTGGCCGGCAGTGTACATCCTTAGCCAGCAGATGGCCGGCAGTAGCTTCTTATGGCCGGCAGGCCACTGGTGAATTCCCCAGCAGACAGAGAGTTCCTGAAGTTACCCTGCAAACAGAGCCTCTCAAGAGCAAATCGGAAGGTGTTTCGAGGAGATAACCGAGCGCATGCATCTTCTAATTCCCAAGGCAGAGCTGAGGCAACCTAATTTAAATATCATGCATGTTTAGTTGGTTTTGTAATTTAATTAGTGTGCTAATTAAGTTGATTGTTGTAATAATTAGTAAGTAGTTTGCTAGTTATTCAATTTGGTTTGTAATAATTAGTCTAATAAGTTTAATTAGATTAGTTAGCTTAGCTTGGCTTATTCATTCGCACCCTCCTACGAGAGGGCGAAATGTTGTAATAAGTGTGCGTGCGTGCGTGTGTGCATGTCTTCCAACCCCACGTCTTTCTTCCTTTTATTTAACCGCTTTCGATGGTTAGATTAGGGCACGTTTTGATTAGCATACCTTATGCTTGCATGCATGCATCATTCATTTGTTTTGCATGCACCGGGCTCGGTGCATCATTCAAACTACATTGTATTTCAATACACTTCTTTGAATACGTGTTTCAAAGCATGTTATGAAATTGTTGCATTCATATGCCATCTTAGATAGCTGAGCCTATTTAGTTGCATTATTGCATGTGTTGCATTAGGCACTTTGTATAGTTAGGATCATACATGATTTCTAACTAGCTTTTGTTTTGGCTCGGAGTACACTGTAAGTCTTTATGCTTTAGCATCCTTGCATCAGTGTGAGTGCTGCCATGTTAGCATGCTTGCCATGAGGCTATATGCTTAAATGCTTAACTGCTTGAATGCCTGTGGATGAAGGCTTTATTACTTGAATTGGGACAATTCATCAAATGTGAGTTTTAAGCCTGCTTTGTGAAGTGGCAAATCATCATGTTTTAAGCCTACTTGAGGGTGGCAAATCTGCACTTTAGCCCACCGTGAGGGTGGCATTTTCAAACTATTTTCGAAAAAAAACATGAATTGTTTTGTTCTAATTCTTGCGATTTAGTCTACACTTGTATGATGTGCGCATCACGTAGTAAAATTAGCTAATAACCGGCATAAGAACACATGTGTTTATGAAACAACATATCATGCTTATTAGAGGCTGATCCTTTGATCGGGAGAGCGGGGTGCTCATTTCAGGACCTTCCCCTCTCGTACCCAAGTTCCCGAGCCGAGGCAATTTTGGTGATGAAGGACACGTGGCCTTTGGCAGAAGTCAGGTTTCCTAAATTTTTCAAAAATAAAATATTTAGGTAGCGACTCTATAATCTGGCAAAGCAATCCAGTTTTGGCAATATTTGATTTAAAATATGATTTTCCAAAAATGGCTTGTCGGATTGGACTCTTTGGTGTTTATCAGTCTCACATTGCACTTTGTGAGATTAGATTCAGAACCGTGACAGGAGTCTGAACTGTATGAGACCAATTCGCGCCCTCTCTGAAAGGGGGGCATACGAAGAAAGTCGGGTCTACAGATAGATATGAACATAAATGGTAGAGTTGGATATTTGTGATCTCTCACCTATGAAAATATGGATAGTTTATCTATTTTGGAGACTGTATATATGTTTAGATATATATGTTTTAGGCTAACGGTGGAGGATGGCTATGACTGTTGTAGAAATTGCATGTGGACTAGGAGAATTGAAATAAATCCTTCATTGGTTGTCATTGAATATGACGGTTTGATTAAATTGTTGAATGTGTGAATTTTGATAGTCATTGTATATGACACGCCTTTAAATACATTGTATATGTATCATTGTTTGGGAGGAGATAGGGGATGTACTCCATTATTTAGGAGGAGATATGAGATGTACTCATTGTTTGGAAGGAGATAGGGGATGGACTCCATTGAAAATTAAGTTGGCGGGAATGTCCAGGGTGAAAGTCCCGAAATCTTATATATATGGGTGTCGGTTCCCTCGGATGAGAATTCTGTAAAATGGCAAAATTGAAGTGTTTGTGTAATAATTGTGTTGACTGAGAACCCCTGAGTTGTAGTCTCAGTTGAGTGTCTAAAATGTAATGAATTGGCTCATGAATTGAGATGAAATAAATTAACTTGAAATGAATTGTCATGAAATGAAGTAAGACTAAATTGACTAAAAATGTATCCTTGGCTTATCGTGCTTAAGGCAGGTAGAGCGGAACACGTTTATCATTATTGTCTCAATGTATCTGGGTATATTATGGGTTATGATGGTTATGGTTTTGGAAGGCCGAGTTGTCTCATTTATTGAGTAGATAGTTGTTGGTTGCTTGTTGTTTTCCTTTTGTACTGAATGTATATATGTAAAGAAATCAATGTGTTGGAAACGGACGTAAGTACTGTATCGAGATTGTGAATAATGTGAAGAACATCGGATACATGTGAACATGTTTCAAGAAGGTAAAACGTAATGGGCTTTGTGAAATTGTTTTCAGGAACTTGTTGTTGTCATATGAATTTTGGGAAAAAGGTACAAGAAGAAAGAAAAGTACATTGCTTATGTTGTTGAGCGAAATGAATGATTTTGAGAAAAGTTTCTATATAAGTATATTTCTGTATACACCGTCACTATATATGATATGACTTAAAGCATTCATGATCATAGCTATCTGTATGCTGTTATCGTTTAGGATCATATTGGGATCCCTACTGGACTTTATGTTCACCCCTCGTTGTTAATCGTTTTTCAGGTGAACGTCAAGAAGGATTTCAAGATTGAGGATCTTCTTTATGTGTTGGCCACGGGGCCTTTTATTTGTAGGCGGAATGCCATTGATGTAAAAAGGTTAAACCATTTCTTTTAATTTAAAAGATGTAAGCCTACAGGCAATTTATTTATTTTTATCTCATGTTGCATTTATTTCATATTCGAATGAGAGAAACTTTGATAATAGTACTCATTATTGAATCAAATTTCCGCACATGATCTTTGAAATTGTACTATAATAAAGGATTTGGTAATGGTATCCGTTGGTATAAAAAGTGGGGCGTGATAGAGGATCTACATCCAACTGGGATAAGGGGGGAAAAAAAATTACCAATTGTACCTCCACAGTCTTTTAATTGCATCCACCACAAATACCTTTGCATCTCCATGTGTTTGTAATTTTTCTCCTCTTCCACCTACGTGTAATTTTCCTATTTACTTTATTCTTATTTGTTTACAGTATTATTTACATTAGTTTTGATAAGTTTTATTTAACTAAAAGGGAGATTAGTATTGAATTTTGTGAGACTTATTATAATTTTTTTTTATAAATCACAAGTACGACTAGTGTAGTTTTTTTTTTTCTTTTTATTTTTGGGATTAAATTACACCAATAATCTTTACATTTTATTTTTTGTGTCATTTTAGTCTTTACATATTGCATTTACTCAATTTTGAACCTTAATTTTAGATTTTGTATCAATTTGATCTAATTGATAACACCGTTGGTGTTTTTGACAAAATGATCATTAAATTGGTTGATGTTAACTCACTGAGTTAAGCAAGTTTATAATTTTATACCTAAAAGTATAACACATGTCACATATATGTGTATTTTCAATTAAAAATTACTAACAATTGTAATTAATTGGACTAAATTGAGACATTCATAAATTTAAGATTAAAATTGATCTAATTGAAATTATAGAGACTAAAATAATACAAAAAGTGTAACGCCCCAAAAAATAATACGATAAATCCAACTCATAAGCGGAGAATAATAGAAATGAAATACTTTCATTCATTAGAGTTCGTTTACAAGAGTTAACACATGAGGTATACATTCACCAATGTTCATCCTGAAACTATAGTATGTAATACAATATTGAGAGAAATGAAACTAAGCATACAGTCAGATGCCCTATAGGTTTACATCTTCCTAAGTCATTGCTTGGTTACACAAAAGTGAGCCCAGCTCAATATAATTAAAGCCCTTGGCTATACAAAATAATAAAGCAAAATAAAGAAGCTCTTGCTTCCCAAAAGTCCCTCCAAGCTATTGTCTTGGTGGAGGCATGTCACTAGCACCTGAAAATGGTTTTCCCGAATAGGGTGAGCCAAAGTCCAGTAGGAATAATCTAACACAGTATATAAGATTTAGAAGAGATATAAGTATAATATGCATGTACAATGCCTGTGACAAGATATTCACATTTGATAAAATCATAAAGTACCAAAGTTCGTATTGCAATTCATTTTTCATCCATTCTTTTCAAGTTAATTTGCCCATTTCAACTCATGAGCCAATTCCATGTTCTTCCAACAACAAAAAATGAGACTACAACTCAGTGGTTATCTAACCAACACAATTACCACACAAACACTTCAATCTGCCATTTTATGAAACTTTCATCCGCATGATCGGTACCCATGTATGCATAAGATTTCCGGACTTTCACCCTGGACACTCTGGCCAACTTAATTTCAAATGGAGTCTATTCCTTATCTCCTCCAAAACAATGGAGTATATCCTCTTTCTCCTCCCAAACATTATACAAATACAATGTATTTAAACATAGTCATATTCAATGACAACTAGCAATAGATTAGTTTCAATTTACCTAATTCTCATGCAATTTCTATAACAATCATAACTATCCTCCACTGATCAAGCACTTTGTGTTTACTATCATCATTGGCAACAATTTCTAGGATTTCATCCAACATCTTGTGGTATTTATAATGCACCTTTGCATTAAGAACAGCCCCGGATTTAGTGTATGTGGTTGGAATGCTTGTGTACCTTCTTTTGATATCTTTTCTTCATCTCGATATAGTGTATTTGTTTGGACCCTGATATAGGCACCTCTCAAGGAGCACACTAATTGAATGGGCACATATAATGCTCCGAAACTCAAACCACCGACACATACATTGCATTTTACATTCACTTGCATTAAAGTACACAACAAATTCCAATGTCTTCATTTTCTCACCGACTAGAACAACCTCCTTGACATGATATGTACAAATTGCTCCCTCCTCTTTGACAAGATTCGCATGACAATACAATAGTCGCTTCAATTCTACTTGCACTTCTTTAAATTTTGAATTTGTATAGGCTGCACGAAATTGCTTCTCAAACTCATATATTGTTAAGCAATCATACAATTTGTTTCAAGATTTAAAGTCTGCTTTGGTCTCTTTCTCCACATTACTTCTCAAGGCATTATCATACTGTTCAACATATTGCTTTAAAGTTGTCTTTAAGTTCACATATCTATCAAAAAATGCATTCATACTCTCACTTTGTTGTGTAGTTGATATGCTACCCCAAAAAAAGTCCTTAACATAGGCAGGAATCCACCTATGTCGCTCACCATATAATGCCCCTAACCACTCATTATCATCCAGATTGAACTTTGTAATCACCGCTTCATCAAATTCATCTTTTGTAAAGAATCATAAACTGCATTTTGCAAAGCAACCTTTATGGATTCATATTAGGAATATCCTCTCAATTTCTTCAAAATTTTCTTCATTATAAGCCATAAGCACCAACGATGTCGAGCTTGTGGAAAGGCAACTTCAATGGCACTTTGCATAGCTCTGCACTAGTCAGTTGTTATAACTTTTGGAGGAGCGTCTGACATGCAACTTAACCATTCTCTAAATAGCCACACAAATGTTTCAGTGTTCTCATTACATAACAGCCCACAACCAAGTAAAATTGGCTGCCTATGGTGAATAACTCCTACAAATGGAGCAAATGGCACATCATATTTGTTTGTGAGATAGGTTATGTTAAATGAAACAATATCCCCAAATGCTTTATAAGCTGCCCTATTCATTGTATCCACCCAAAACAAGTTTCACATGCGACCATCTTCATTGAGGTCAATTATAGAATAGAAGTTTGAATTTTGTTGTTACATCATATGAAAATAAAGTGCAACTGATTCGGCATCTCGAACCCCAAGCCTTAATCTTCTAACATTCTCAATGTGATTCATTGCATCTCATTCATCAAATGTTAATGCCTCGTACCCCCTTGCTTCAACAACTATAGAATGAAAATTCCTAGCCACCCCTATCCTTGCTTCATCGTTTATTTCTAGTCTTTTCTTCACAGGAGTAAGAATCCTCTTATTCATTGCAAAATGTCGTGAGTCACAAGGAATCAAGTCATGCGTATGTGCAAGCACAACTGTGGTTAACTTAAATCTTCCATCATTTTGTAGAGTCACTTTAACCTTTGCTTTACATTCAATTTTTGATGACAAAGATGGTTCGAGAGGGTGTATTTCTGATCGTTTTGTTCTCTTGCATGCCCGAGCACATTTAATTCCAAATTATTTTACTTCCCCATCTTATCCAATATTTTGTGTTCTATAAGCTACAACAAATCCGAGTTGTTTTGTATATTTTGCATAAAACGCTTATACTTCTTACTTTTAGCTAAAACACGTTCCCTTTTTAGGTTCTTCAACATCACCAATCTCATTTAGTGATGGATTGTTCTCCGGTTCTTCAACTTCCTCAGTCACATTCAGTGAAAGATTGTTTGAATCAATGTCCATTGAAGCGTGTAGCTTGAAACCAAAATTCAGAGTACCTAACCATTAACCAGATAGAAAATAAAGTGTAATTGAAAGTAGTGACCAGATTTCATATTTTCTTTCACTTCTCAAACCAGCCTAGATGATAATCTAATGCAAATCCTAACCCTCTATGACAAGTACTTCCAAATACCCTCGCATTTTCTGGACTAAAAAGCCTCAAAAATCAAACAAAACAATCATATTTTTCTCCAATAGAAACATAAAATCAAGCATAAAGACAAGATTTCATATAGACATGGTAGTAAGTTCTGAAGATAATCAAAACTTAACTTACTATTATCACATGCAACTTGGGTGATTTTTCATGAACAACATTTCAATTTTTCTAACAGAACATGCATCAAACATAATACAATTTCCCTAATATTTTACCCAGATCATGAAGGTTCTCCAACAGAACATAAAATCAAGCATAAAGACAAGGTTCTCCAATTCTAAAAAGAATCATAACTTACTATTATCACTTGCAACTTGGGTATTTCATAAACAAAATTATAATTTTTCTATGTGGACTTTCATCAAACAACTAGAATGCATCAATACAATGGCAAATGTTCAACAGAGGGTTTGATTCCAAAACAAACAAAAATAAATAAATTACAGACATCACACATGCATCACAAAATTTAGCAAATGCAAAAAATTGCAGACATCACAAATGCATCTCAGATGCAAAAACACAAGAACACCCAGGTCAGTGAACACCAGATCGGTGGTTGTCGTGATCGTTAATGAACACCCAGGTCGGGGGTCATCGTGCTCGTCATTGAAGTCGTGCTCGTTGTGCTTGTCTGGTTTCCCTCTCTCACTCTGTTCTCTCCTCTATTTTCTGTTTTATTTTTGAATTATTATATCTCCAAACCAGAACACGTGGAACACACATGCATCATATTTTTGGACGAAAAACAATTTTGATCCATTCGGGCCACCATCCATTCACGCTACCCATTAGCTTTGTTTGAATTTTTAGATACACCTAATGTAAATACACATAAAAAGTATAATATTTATGAAAAAAAATTTTATAAAAAAAATCACTAAATACCAAAAATATAATAATAAAAAAATATGAAAATTTAGTACATTTTCCTATTCTTGTGTATTTATCGATTTTTTTTAAAAACATTTTTACAAATATTTTACTTTTTAAATACATCTAGTTAAGGTGCATTTAGAAAGTAAAAAATTTGAAGGAAAGAGCATAAGATTTGGGGCTGATTAAAGGAGATATGGTAGGTCATAGTGAACTGAAGTTGTCTCAACTTCAGTTTGCTGATGAAACTATTATTTTTTGTGAAGCGAATTGGAAGGAAATCATTGCAATAAAGAAAATTTTGAGATGTTTTGAACTAATGTCTCGGTTAAAGATCAATTTTTATAAAAGTAAAGTTTATGGGATGGTGTAGAGGATGATCAGGTTATAACGTTTGCCAAAAAGTTGAATTGTTTAACTCAAAAACTACCCTTGAATTATCTAGGCATGCTTCTAGGATCAAATCCAAGGAGTAGGAGAACATGGCAGCCAGTTGTTGATAAGTTTAAAAAGAAATTAGCCGTATGGAAGAGAAAATGTTTATCATTTGCAGGTAGGCTAACTTTGATTAAGTCCATACTATCGGGACTACCAGTGTACTTTTTATCCATGTTTAAGATGGCAGTGGGTATTGCTAAGTTGCTAGATAGAATTCAATCTACCTTTCTTTGGGGTGGTGATGAGGTGAGGAGGAAAGTACATCTTATAAAGTGGGAGGAGGTGTGCAAAAATAAAAGCAAATGTAGGCTTGGTGTGAGGAAGCTCAGTGAGGTCAATGAGTGTTTGTTAATTAAATGGTGGTGGAAGTAGGGCTTGGAAGATAAAGCATTATGGAAACAAGTGGTGTGCCGTAAGTATGGCAAGAGTGGTGGTAGATGGAGTCCATTGACAATGGAGTCAGAGGTGCCACCTATCATGTGGAAGGATGTTATGTCCTTAGCTACAAGTAATCCACCCTTGAGGGAGTTCTTATTGTATAATTTCAAGATTGTGATTGGGAATGGTATTAGGAAAAAATTTGGGTGGATGTGTGGATTAATAATCAGAGTTTATCCCTTGCTTTTCCTAAAAAATTTTCATTATCAGTTGAGAAGGATGGGTCATTGTTTGATTTCTATCACAGGTAATGGAAGGGTGACGCTTTGAATTTCATTTTCAGAAGACCGCCTTTTGCTTGGGAAGAGGAGGAGCTCCATAACTTGACTATGTATCTTCAGGTGGCACCCAACTTAAGAATTCAAGGAGTGGACTCTTGCACGTGGTTGGCTCATCCATCTAGAGCTTTTTCTATAGCTTTAGTATGGAATTGGATAGATTCAAGTAAAGGATCTAATCTCAGAATAGTCAAGACCATTTGGAATAATATTGCTCCCCCAAAGCTTCAATTCATGACATGGTTAGCTTGGAGAGGTAGGATGAAATCTGTTATCATTATGCAAAGGATTGAGGTGTTGAAGCCTAATGCAAACATCCTCTGTGTATTTTGCAAGTCTAAGGTGGAGTCACATAATCATTTATTATTGCATTGTAGTTGTATTTAGAAAGTGTGGTCTGGGATTGTGGGTTGGTGGGGTTTGTGTTGGGTTATCCCTGGGTTTGTATAGTCCTTGCTGAGTTGGTGGGCTAGTTTTAAGGTCAAAAAGAATGTGGTGGAGATTTGGAAAATTGTTCCTTTGGCTTTGTTATGGTCAATTTGGAAACTAAGAAATGAATGCTTGTTTTATAATGCTCAACCAAATTTTGTGGACCAGGAAGAATTGATGGAAGTCAGAGTGGCCTTATGGGCAAAGTCTAATCTGAAGAATTTTCATTTCTCTGTGCATGATATTATTTCCAACTTAAGGAAGATTTGTTACTAAGTTTAATCTATTGGGGCAGCTGTTAGTGTATGGTTATTGCTGGTGTATTGTGTAATCTTGATGATGTTCTATTTTTGGCTGATTAGCTGATGCAGATGGAGAGGCATGTTGATTGGAGGTGTCAGCTGGATGAAGTACATGGTAGCAGGGGGTTCTGATTTGTTTCTTGAGGTGAGGATGCATCTTCAGCTAGTTGTTTGTTGTTGTTGTTTTGCTGGTGTTTCTTCTGGTTGCTGTTGTTTCTTCTATCTCTCTTTTATGTTGATATCTCACCAACTAGCCTGAGCTAGCTTTTGTTTGTGTATCTTACTTTGTATAGCGATTCCGGTTTTAACCCAATCCTTTTTATCTTGGACTTAGGTTTCATGGTTTTGTAATGTTGATTCATGTCTTTTTCCCCTCATACTTCCTTGAGTTTGGCGATTGGATTATAATGGTTAGGTTTGGAATAGGTTGGTTGCTTGGTTTTTCAAACTCTTATTGTCCAAAATTCTACTCTTCCGTTCAAGCGACATTTCTTGCGCTCGAGCAGGCTTTGTGAACTCTAAATACTTTTGCAGGTCTACAAAAGTACAAGGAGAGTGTATTCTACGCTCGGGTGATGCTTTCTGCACACAAGCGGTCTCAGCTCGAGTGACCTGTCTTGCACTCATGTGGTGGTCTGTTATCTGTAAAACTACTGGGAGTGTGTATTCTATGCTTGAGCATCACTTCTTGTGCTCGAGCGGAACAACTTATTGTGTCTGACACTCGAGCGTCACTTCTTGCACTCGAGCGGACTATGCATGTATTAGTTTGCAGCAACACCTTTTTACATCACTTTTTCATATCTTTTTCTCTCAAAACCCTAGATCTAAAGCATTTCTCTCTACATTTCCACCTAGATCCGTTGGTTTCTCTACTCTAGTGTCTTTGGGAAAGAGGTAGAGCGTCTCAAGAGCTTCACTTTGGTCTGAACAAAACTTGGTTTCGGCGTCTTTGAAGTTTCTTCCTTGCTTTGCTCGTCTTCTAAACTTGAGGTAGGGATTTTCTGCACTCACTATGGTTTTTAACTTAGTTATTTGTTGTTGTTTAAGTAGTATGGTGATTTTGGAGGGTTTTAGTTTAAAATCAAAAGAGGGGTTTTCAAATGGATGTATTGAAAATGGTTTTGAGAGTAGATATGAGGTTGTGGTGTGATTAATTTGTTAATTTTGATACTTGGGGTGGATTAGGAAGAAAGAGAAGTTTTGTCCTAAAATGTCTCAATTTGTTATTTTGTATAAACAATTGGAATTAGTATAGAAAGTGGAAATTGGTTGGATGTTTATATAAATGGTGGAGTTGGATATGTATTACCTTTCACCTAAGGAAGCTTGAATGGTTTATTTGTCTTCGAGATTGTATATCTATTTAGAAACATTTGTTTTGGGCTATCGGCAGAGGATAGCTATGATTATTATAGAAATTGCATGAAGTTTAGGTGAATTGAAACTAATCATTCATTCGTTGTCATTGAACAAGACTATGTCTTTAATACATTGCAAATGTATGATGTTTGGGAGAAGAAATGGGATGTATTCCATGTTTGGGAGAAGAAAGGGGATGGACTCCATTGAATTAAGTTGGCCTATTGAATTAAGTTGGCCTATGTGTCCAGGGTGAAATAGGATGTATCCCAAAAATCGCATGTATACATGGATGTCGATTCCCGCGGACGAAATATCCGTAAAATAGCAAAATGTAAGTATTTGTATAATGGCTATGTTGGTTAGGGAACTACAGAGTTGTACTTTTAGTTTGGTTGTCTGAATGAAATGGTGAATGACTTATGAATTGAGATAAAATGAATTGAGATATAAATTTGACATAGTAAGATATTGCAAAAGAGTTATGAATGATTTCATCATGGACATTGTATATGCTTATTACACTTATACCTTTGTTAAGATTGTGTTAAATTATTCTTGCTGGGCTTTGGCTCACCTTATATAGGAAAAGCATTTTCAGGTGTTGGTGATATGTCTCTACCAAGGCAATAGCTTGGGAGGAATCGGAGCTGAAGGCTTCTCTTTTGCGTATTATGTTATTGTTTTGATTCAAGACAAGGGCTTTACATGTATTGGATTTATATCCACTTTTGTTGTAACCAAGCATGGTCTTAGAAAGATGTAAGCCTATAGGGCATTTATTTTGCTAAACTCTTTTGTACCATTAACTCTCATGAAATAAAGAATATTACACTCTTGTTCATATTGTTATTTACATATGGTCCAGAATGGATTTATGGCATTTATTTTGGGGCATTACAACTTGGTATCAGAGCGTACTGGGTTTGAATACTTTGGGTACGTAGGAAGTGGTTTTTGCCATAATGGGTTTGTCTTGCTTGATAGAGACTTTAGTATGTACGATGTGCTTACATGATAACATGCTTATGTGGTTATATGGGTATGGGGTTTAGTTTCTAGGATATTGATTGAGTCTATGGGTTTCTAGAAGTCCTATTAGAAGAACACTTGATCACTGTTGTTTCTAATTATAACTCTGGCAATGCCACGGGATGATCATTATCCGGAAACAAAATTCGTATATGTTTATTTGACAACATGCTTATGTGGAGTGAATTACTATTGTCCACCGCATTAGGATGCGAGTGAATTAGCTTCGGCACATTTGTAAATGTGCTAATCTTTTGTGTTACCTTTATTAGGATGTCAGGATGTGGACATGTGATGGTACGCATGGTAGGCCTAGGAGGCATGAGGTGCCTTTACTGGATGATATTCTGGCATAAGAAGAAGGGGTCTGTTAGACAATGTGGCCGAACTAGTGGATTAACAGGCCATGGGCGCCGTAGCCCGCAAAATGGCTGGAGCATTGTGGGACTTTATGGACATTCTCAGAGCTGAGAATCAAATCCAGGCCCAAGTAGCTGAGACAGGGTCGTCTTTCTTAAAGCGGGAGTTTTTTTGGTGGAATTCGGATGAGTTTTGGGTGATCCCAAGGAGCCACTGAAGGCAGATGAGTGGCTAGAACAAATAGTGAAGACGTTCGAGATGCTTGGCATTGAGGACGACTAGTTGAGAGTGACCTTGGCATCCTTCCAGCTGAAGGGAGATGTGGGTCAGTGGTAGAAGTATGCGCGTAGGCACATTGGGGTGACCTGGGAGGCTTTTGTTAGCGACTTCCAAGATAAATTCTTGCCTTCCACAGTTCTGGAGAAGTTGAGAGATTAGTTCTCCAAGCTTGTGCAATTGAACACTCTGGTAGCCTAGTTTGAGGCATATTTACTAGCTTGTCAAGGTTTACATCAGAACTCGTGGCGACTGAAGAGCACCATTATTTAGAGTTCGAGAAGAGGTTGAGGACCAGGCTCATGTTCAAAGTGGTCAGGTTAATGATTAGAGACTATGGACGTTTTGTGGAGGCAACAGCTTATCTGGAGACCGTAATGCAGATGGAGAAGAAGAGGATAAGCGGCTCTAGGAGGAGTCAAGATATTCAGGGGACTGTAAGAGGCAGAGGGGTTCTAACCCACAACAGTCCTAGGGAGCTCAGTTGAGGTCCACTTTTCCAGTACCGAGTTCGAGTTCTGGGAGAGGTGGTCAGGGAGATGTCACTTGTCTCAAATGTGGCTAGTTGAGCCACAAGTCTCCAGTTTGCTCGCAGAGAGGAGGAGGGCAGCAGTCTGCATCGTCTTTGGCTCGTTCTCAGAGCTAAAGTTAGGGGAGAGGCCAGCCGCTCACTTGTTATTAGTGTAGGCAGGCAAGGCACCTGAAGAGGTTTTGCTCTCAGTTGGGCGGTATACCTGGTGTGTTTGGTTCGAGGCATACACAGAGCCACCAGCCGACACAGTCAGCACAGGCCTCAATGGCCAATCAGAGAGCCTCTTCGGCTCAGTCAGTGCATCAGGCTTATACTCCGAGGGGTGAGCAGGTTGAGCAAAGACCTACAGGTTGTGCGTATGCTATTACCGTGCCAGATCTTGTACCAACTCCTTCTATAGTGAGAGGTACCTTCTTGTTTTGCAATTCAGTTGCTAATGTGTTGATTGATATGGGTGCATCCTATTCATTTATCTCATCTGCATTTGCATCGGTTTTGGGGTTAGAGTGGCCTGGTTAGCATCTCCTCTTTGTGTAGAGTCACCTATTGGTGGTGAGATTGTTTTGAAGCAGGGGTGTCGAGGTTGTGACATTGAGATTGCCAGTGGCCAACTTCCTTTTGCATTTGTGTTGATTGACATGTCTAGTTTTGATGTTATTTTGGGTATGGACTGGTTGTCATCATATCAGGCTGCCATAGATTGTTACCATCAGAGGGTTACTGTATATACCTTGAGCGGTGTTTTATTTCTTGGGAGACCGGGTTGATAGAGTCTTATCACTGGTGTATGATCCGCGTGGGCGGAATGAACGTAGTTGCCTTCTTGGCAACTTCTTAAGTAGGGAGTGTGATGAAGTCCGAGTTGAGTTGCCAAGGGTGGTTTGTGAATACCCGGACACTTTTCCTGAGGATCTTACTAGTTTACCACCTTATCGAGAGATCAAGTTCTCTATCAATTTAGTGTCTGGCATGACACCGATTTCTATGGCACCGTATAGATTTGCACCTGCCGATTTGAGTGAGTTAAAGATTCAACTCCAAGAATTGTTAGATAAGGGTTTTATTCGCCCTAGTACTTCACCGTGGAAAGCACCTACTCTTTTTGCCAAAAAGAAAGATAGTGCGTTACGACTTTGTATAGATTATCGAAAGTTGAACCAGGTAACTGTTAAGAACAAGTACCTAATGCTTCGTATAGGTGATTTGTTTGATTAGTTAAAAAGGTTTTATTATTTCTCTAAGATAGAGCTGAGATCGTGGTATCACCAGTTGAGAGTAAGGGAGGAGGATATCTAGAAGACGGCATTTCATACGCAGTATGGCCATTATGAGTTCCTAGTGATGCCTTTTGGGCTAACCAATGCACCATCTGTGATTATGGATTTGATGGACCGGATCTTCCATGAGTTCCTATACCGTTTTGTGGTCGTCTTTGTAGATGACATCTTGATTTACTCACCCTCTGAGGAGGAGCACGAGGAATACTTACAAGTGGTGCTTGAGTTTCTTAGAGACCACAAACTATAAGCTAAGTTTGGGAAATGTGAATTTTGACTGAAGGAAGTTAAGTTCTTAGGCCATGTGGTATCCGGGGAAGGGGTGACTGTAGATTCATCCAAGATTGAGGCAGTGCAAGATTGGGAACAACCTAAGAATGCTTTTGAGATCCGTAGTTTCTTGGGGTTGGTTAGGTATTACCGTCAGTTTGTGAAAGATTTCTCTAGATTAGCTTCACCATTAACTAGACTGACGAGGAAGGGAGTTAAGTTTGTGTGGAATGAGGCTTGTGAGATGTCTTTTCAAGAGCTTAAGGTTAGACTTACCACTGCTCTAGTAATGATTACTCTGGATAGGGGTTTGGGCTATTCAGTGTACTATGATGCCTCACGGGAAGGGTTGGGCTATGTTTTGATGCAAGAGGGGAAAGTAGCAGCCTATGGCTCGCGAAAGTTGAAAACACATTAGATGAACTACCCTACTCATGACCTAGAGCTAGCGACGGTGATCTTTGCCTTAAAGATTTAGAGGCATTATCTGTATGGTGAGAAGTTTGAAGTGTTTTCTGATCATGAGAGTCTAAAATATCTGTTTACACAAAAAGACTTAAATCTGAGGCAGAGGAGGTGGATGGAGTTCATAGAGGATTATGACTTTGAGTTACATTATCATCCGGGGAAGGCCAATGTTGTAGCCGATGCTTTGAGTAGGAAATCTACTGGCAGTGTAGATTGTATAGCCATCCGAGAATGTGAAATGTTGGGTGCTATTGGTGCTATTGGTGAGTTTGACTTGCATCTTGGAGAGTCTGTTGAGTCGGCATCCTTGTTTTTTGTAGTTGCACAACCTACACTTGTGAACCAAGTGATAGAAGCACAAAAGGGTGACTTTGAGGTAGAATCTCTCCAGGAGAAGATCTCCAGTGGGAAGGTAGAAAGAGGCTTGAACGTGTACTCCGACTCGAGTGTTAGATACCTTGACTGTCTCTTCGTGCCGAAGTCTTGCTGAGAGGAAGTACTCCCAGAGTTTTACCATTCACGCCTTGCGGTGCACCCGGGAGGAACAATATGTATCACAACCTTAGCCGCCAGTTTTGGTAAAGGGGAATGAAGAAGGATGTGGCTATGTTTGTGTCAAGATGCCTTACTTGTCAACAAGTAAAGGCCGAACATCAGAGGCCAGTGGGTTTTTTGCAACCCTTGCCTATAGTCGAGTGAAAGTGGGAGCATTTTACGATAGATTTTGTTGTGGGTCTTCTGAGGACTCAATGGGGTAGTGATGTAATTTGGGTGGTAGTTGATCGGTTGACCAAGTCGCCGCACTTTATACCTATGCATGTGAGTGACTCGGTAGATCATCTTGCCGACCTCTATATTAGGGACATAGTGAGATTGCACAGAGTTCCTATGATGATTGTCCTGGATAGAGATCCGCATTTCATAGCTCGGTTATGGCAAAGCCTATAGAGTGCTTTGGGCACGAGATTGACTTTTTGTACTACGTATCATCCTTAGACTGACGAGCAGTCGGAGCGTACTATTTAGATCTTTGAGGATATGCTTCGGGGATGTGTTCTTGACTTTAAGGGGTCATGGGAGAGACACTTGCCCTTAGTGGAGTTTGCCTATAACAACAGCTTCCAATCGAGTATTGGTGTAGACACCCCATTTTTGACCGTCCTCAAGACTTGGACATCACCATTTGAACACCCGGTGATTATCCATGTTTGTGTTCGTTTGGAGTTCCCGGAGGTCTCGGCTACGTGCCTTGCCTCAGGATCTCCGAACTCGACCGTTTTGTGTCTGGTTTTGCACCAAACACTTGTGTTTTGCCTTGGAAGGGCAGGGGATGCCTTGTGAGGTCTCCCCACACATCACCGGCCGTGGCTTGAGGCCACCGGTTGCTGTTTGTGCCCATCGGCCATATATTTGGCCGATCGGCACTCTTTTTGGCCTACCGGCCATAAATTTTGTCAAAAGGGCAATTTTGAGCAGCCGACTACTGTTCATCTGCTTTTGCAGATATTTTAGGACAGCTGTGTGGCATTTTGTTCCCCTCCATACATGTGTATGGAGGGATGCTCCTCTTGTAAGCTTATTGAACAAGCTTTACAAGATTGTTTGCCTATAAGAAGAGGGCTCTTCTCTTGGCTTTAGGGTTAGAAAATTTTGGTTAGAAAGGTGTGGGAGAAGCTCTGGTTTTAGGGTTTAAGTTCCATACATAACCTATCTCTATATCTCTCTTGTGTGTGTTCTAGGTGTAGTTGTCCTTACTATTGCACACAAACACATAGTCTTTCACCTTCTCTTAATTCTTGAGGGACCTGAGGCTTATTCTTGCTGTTCTTGGCTGGATTGAAGCTCAAGGAGGCAACAAGATCATGTTTTGTGAAGAGGTCTACAAGGGTGAGACACTAGTCCCTTTTATTCCCATTTTTGCATAGCTTGTTAGCCTATCTTAGAACTGTTTTTGTGCTTAGTGTATAATACAAAAAAGTTCTGCTTTTGGGCCCTCTAAATTGTTTGTTTAGAGTGTTTTGTGGTTTGGAGGTGTTAGACCCCTCATAAGCCTTGAGAGGCCTCATTTTGTGCCATTTTTGGTGAGCTCCGAGACTTTGGTGCTTGGGCCTCCTCACCACTGAAATCTTGAGGGATTTCAGTGGTGAGGATGGTGCCTTGAAGTCTCAAGAAGGAGAGGGCCACCCCCTCTCCTTGTTGTCCTTGAAAAGGACCAATTTTGGCCTCTTAAGGGAGCATCATGCTTAAGTGTTTGTTGATCATGCCATGGCTGTATTTCATGCTTATATTGCCATGATATAACATTATTGTGTGTTGGTTTTGGTACACCATGCATGCTTAGCATACCTACCTTGTAATGCCATGTTTATGCCTTAATATGCCTTAGGTTTAAACCCTTGTTCAAGCATGCTTTAGGTTTGGCCTTGTGAAGGTTTTGTGCTTATTTTGCCATGTTCAAGGACTGTCCATAGTTGTTTGGGTCGATCTTGACATGCATTATGTGGCCCCTTTGTATTTTGGCTTGTTGGCCTTAAGTATGTAAGTGTGTAGCATGCCATTCTTGCATGGATTTAGTGGGTTGGGATCATTTTTCATGCTATTTCAGTCCCTCTAACATGCTTGTATGCTTGCCTTAAACACCTCTTTAATGCTTTGAAGGCTTGTGTTGTATGCTCCATGTTTTGGCCATTGTTCATGCTTTTGAATTCGAGCCACTTAGATGCCATCTAAGGGTCCCTTTTGCATGGTCAAGGACTGCCTTGAACCTATTTTAAGCCTTCTTGGCCTTACGGGGCTTGGTTGGCTTAGCCATGGTTTAAGCCTCTTTGACTTGCTTCAAGTACTTGGACTATTTCCATGCTAATGTTTGTCTTGTTTGAGTTGGTTTGGCACCTCTTATAGCATGATTTTCAGAGCTTAT
This sequence comes from Camellia japonica, assembly GCA_030407325.1. Taxonomy (NCBI): domain Eukaryota; kingdom Viridiplantae; phylum Streptophyta; class Magnoliopsida; order Ericales; family Theaceae; genus Camellia; species Camellia japonica. Next base: position 98,088,971 of record JAPPVO010000031.1, read on the forward strand.
GTTGCATGCCTAGTGTCCATGTTATACTCCTTTCAAGTGTGCTTGAGAGTTACTTGCTTAATGCTTAGATTTGTGTCTTAACATGTGCATGTGTGTATGTGTGTTTAGCCCTCATATTTGAGCATTTTGGCCACTGCTTTGGGCCTAATTAGAGCTGCCTAATTCATGTTTAAGTCCATCCCTTCATTGGTTGCATATGCTCTTTGTGTGTTGTAGCATATTGGTAAGTTGTTGCATGTTGGAATTTGCATGATTGAATGAAGTCACATGCTTGTTTGCATGCTTGAACATCCATATTACATCTTGTATGCTTGTTGGTTAAAATTGATGCTTCATGTCTTGTATGCTTCTTAGCTTGTATGCTTATTTGCATGGCCATGGTTGCATACTAGTCAATGTGCCTAGGATTGCATTGCATCAATGTGCATGCTTGGCCTCTTGAAGTGAGTGTGATAGAGGTTGGCCCTTTTTTTTTTTTATGTGATTGTGTGCATTGCATTCATTTGAAATTGAAATGTGCACACTTGGTTTTTGGGCCATCATGCATCGAAATGCTTGATTGGTGGTTCGAAAACCAAAGACCATGTCCCTTTGAGTTCTACACATGACAAGGGGTATGGTTAGGGCATACATGGTTTGAATTGCATTGCCATGCAAGTTCTGTCCTCTGCTGCTGTAAGTTGCAGGTTCTGCAGGCATTTTTGGCCGACCGGCAACATATAGTGCCGATCGGCCATCCTTTGGTGGCCGATGGATGCATCTTGTGCCGATGGCCATGTCTAGCAACCGGTGGTAATTCTACTCAGCCGGTGGTATTCCCCAGTGTCCAGGGAATCAATTCAGAGACTTTGGCAGTCTTCAGAGGGGCAGAGCAGGGAAAACAGAGGCAGTCTATGCATGGCAGTGCGCTTCCGAGCAGGATCCGAGCATGTATTGCACCAGACTCTCCTCCCGAGGCGGTTTATTGTTTTTCCTAGCTTAGTTAGTTTGTTAACTAATTAGGTAATCTGTAATATTTAATTAGCTCGTAGGTTAATTAATTTGTATTATTCTTTCGGTCCCTCCGGGCGAGGGCAAATTTGTAATAAGTGTGGGTGCGTGTGTGTGCATGTCTTCCAATCCCCACTTCTTTCTTCCCTTTTATTTACCTGCTTTTGATGGTAGATTAGGGCATATTTAAATTAGCATACCTTATGCAATGCATGCGTGCATCCATACACTTGTCTTGCAAGCACCGGGCTCGGCGCATCATGCCAACTACATTTGTACTTCAAATTCCAAATTGAATACGTGCATCAATTGATTGCATTTCACATGACATTTTTAGGTTAGCCGAGCCTATCCTAATTGCACCCTGCATGTGTTGCATTAGTCAATTTGACATGAACTAGGACCATGCATGTTTGCTAACTAGTTTATTGTTTTGGCACGGAGTACGATGTAAGTATTTTCCTGCTTTAGCATATCGCATGTGTGTGAATGCTATCATGACAGCATGCTTACCATGTGGCTAGATGCTTATGTGAGATAAACTGTTTAACTGCCTGTGGGTGAAGGTTGGATTGCCTGAGTTGGAAAAACTCATTGAAATCCGTCTTTTTAGCCTACTTGCGAGTAGCAAATCCCAAAGCATTTTCTAAAACGAACGGATATGCAATGTTGTTCCAAATTAGGCGATCTAGTCTATACTTGTTTGCTGTGCGCATAACATAGTAACTCTAGGCTAATAACTGGAATAAGAACACATAACGTTTTCAAAAACGGATATCACAGTTAGTAGAGGCCGGTCTTCGGACCGGGCGAAAGGGGGTGCTCATAGCTGACCTTCCCCAATCGTACCCAAGCTCCCAAGCCGAGGCAACTTTGGTGATGACGGACACGTGGCCTTTGGCACCGAGTCAGGGTTTCCTAAATTTCCCCATTAAAAAATATTTAGGTGGCGACTCTGTATCTAGCAAAGCAGTCCATGTTTGGCACTTCTTTTCAAAAATCTGTTTTCCAAAACGATTTGCCGGATTTGGACTCTTTGGTTCAAGATTAAGAATCGTGACAACAAAAGGGAGTCCGAATTGTAGAGTGAAGCCCAAGGGCGCGTCTACAATTGGCATGGCACCGTTTGAGGCCTTGTATGGTCAATCGTGTAAATCCCCTATGTGTTATGTCGAGGTGGGTGATGCATCTATGTTGAGTCTAGAGTTAGTTCGGGAAACGACGAAGAAAGTTACACTTACTCGTAAGAGGTTGGCTACTGCCTAGAGTTGCCAGAAAAGTTATGTTGACCGTAGGAGGAAACCCTTGTCTTTTGAGATGGAAGACCATGTTTCCTTGAAGATATCACCTAGGAGGGGTTTGATGAGGTTTAGAAAGAATAAGAAGTTGTCCTATCGATTCATTGGGTCTTTTGAGATCCTTGAGTAGATTTGAGAGATAGCTTATCGTTTGGCCTTACCGCCATAGCTTTCCAAAGTTCATGATGTGTGTCATATTAATATGCTTTGGAAGTATAAGTCGGATCCAACGCACATGTTGGATTTGACCGACTTAGAGATAGATGAGGATGCTTCGTATGAGGAGAGACCGGTGAGAGTCTTGGATAGTTGGGACCAAGTCTTACGAGGCAAGACAATTCCCTTAGTTAAAGTATTGTGGAAACATCATAAGGTTGAGGAAATAACTTGGGAGCGTGAGTTGGAGGTCCGTGAAAAGTACCTGGACTTATTTGTTGATGGTTGATCATGTATTGAAATTTTGTTATGTTAATAAAATATAAAAACATTGTATATGTTTTGAGAATATGGACACATTGCATATGTTGTATATGTTTTGAAAACACGGATTTAATGTAAACATTGTATACGTTTTGGAAAAATATGAATTATGCTTTCAATGTTGGAACTTGTGTATCGAGTTGATAAGAATGGGTGAACGGAGAATGGGTCATGGTGATGGAATTGATTAATTATCCTTATTGTGATCGGTTTAAACATAGTTTTAAAACTTGATTTGTAATTTTAGGGACAAAATTCCTTAAGGGAGGGAGATTATAGCGATTCTGGTTTTAACCCGACCCTTTTTTATCTTGGAGTCGGGTTTCGTGGTTTTGTAATGTTGACTCATATCTTTTTCTCCTCATACTTTCTTGAGTTTCGCTATTGGAATGTAATGGTTGTGTTTGGAACATGTTGATTGCTTGGTTTTTCAAACACCTCTTGCCCAGAATTCTGCTTTTCCACTCGAGCGGCATTTTTTGCGCTCGAACAAGCTTTGTGAACTCTCAAGTACTTTTGCAGGTCTGCAAAAGTACTAGGAGAGTGTATTCTACGCTCGAGCAGTGCTTTCTGTGCTCAAGCGGTCTGAGCTCGAGTGGCCTTTCTTGTGCTCAGCGTTGGTCCGTTGTCTACAAAACTACTGGGAGTGTGTATTCTGTGCTTGAGAGTCACTTCTTGCGCTCGAGCGGAACAACTTATTGTGTCTGGCGCTCGAGCGTCACTTCTTGCGCTCGAGCGGACTGTGCATATATCAGTTCGCAGCAACACTATTGTACATCACTTTTTTTTATATCTTTTTCTCTTAAAATCCTAGATCTGGAGGCTCTTTCTCTAAAACTCACTCACTCTCTCTACATTTTTACCTAGATCTGTTGGTTTCTCTACCCTAATGTCTTTGAGAAAGAGGTAGAGCATCTCAAGAGCTTCACTTTGGTCTAAACAAAACTCGGTTTTGACATCTTTGAAGTTTCTGCCTTGCTTTGCTCGTCTTCTAAACTTGAGGTAGGGATTTTCTACACTCTATACGATTTTTAACTTATTTATTTGTTGTATAACTAGTATGGTGATTTTGGAGGATTTTGAATAAACTTAGGGTTTTAGTTTAAAATAAAAAGAGGGGTTTTCAAATGGATGTAGTATCAAATGATTTATTTAACTTTAATAGGATTTTGATACTACAAATCTTATAATTAAATCTTATAGGATTCAATTAACTTTAATAGGATTTCGATACTACTAAAATTAAAGTTAATTAAATCATTTGATACTACATCCATTTGAAAATCCCCTGTGGTTCTAAAAATTACATTATGTCCCCTAAGATTTCTAATTTCATAACAAATAGGTCTTTTTATTAATAAATCATAAAGTTAATTAACAATTTTTAATAATGTTAAAATTTTATTTCAATTAATAATTTATATAATTTTATTATTGTATAGGTGAACGGTTAGAAATTTCACTTTTTCAATTAATTTTTGTTAAATAATAAATTCTAACAGAGAGGTATTTGTAATTTTTCAAACCACATGGACAATTCGAATTTTAAGTAAGTCTCAGGGAGTGTATTTGTAGTTTACCCAAAATATTCACAAAAAATAAAAAATTCAATTTTCAAAAAATTAAAACCAAACAATGTGAATAATAGGTGAATCACAAAATAACATCAAAATATACAAATTCGAAACATGATTCAACACTTATAAATAATTTAAAATAGAGGGATAAAAAGATTTGAAACCCGTCTCATGTTCAACCGGTTTAGGTTACATAGCATTTTCTAGCTAAAATGGAGATGGAAAATTCATTCCAGAAAAGCCTCAATTATTGAGGGAAAAGCTGCAATTTTGATAACATTGTAGCGCAGAAAACCTGCTTCCTCTAATACTTTCTTCCATTCAAGCTCAGTCCTCTCTTTTCCACCCGAACTGTAAGCAATCATTACCAGATCGAACACCAATCTTGTATCGTCAAACATGTCTTCACCTTCCGGATTTAGAACTACATCAATGATAATCACCTTTCCGGTTTTCTTAGGTATTGCTTTCCGACAATTTTTCAAGATGTTAACACAATCTTCGTCGTTCCAATCATGCATTATCCGCTGCATTCACAAATGATTGTTAGGCATCACTGATTTTGTTTAGTAACGTTTTTATTCCTTATTTTCTTTTTCTTTTTTTTTTTTGTTTTCAAATGTTATGACATTTGTGAAATTGATACTACAAATCTTATAATTTAATCATTTTTAGTTATAACTAAAAAAATAATGGGTCATAAGACATAACCAAAAACATTTTTGGTCATAACAAAATAATAATCAAAATAGGTTATAACTAGCATCACAATGAATTGTAATCAAATCATAACCAGGAATCATAACCGAATACTACTTGAGGAATAATAAAAGACATTTTCAATCATAACTAAAATAAAAGCACAACAAATCATAATTAACACTACAATAAGTTATAACCAATATCAATTGAACATATTTACAGACTACAAAAGTTGTAACTAGACATAAAGGGTGTGTATTATAGAAATTTCCTACATAAATCACCCTTACTTTTGAGACTTTTCATATAATTTCAATTATAGAGACTTTTCATATAATTTCAATAATTGCATAAATCACCCTTACTTTTGAAACTATTATTAAAATTTCCCACCATTAATCTTTTGTTAATTTATTTAACAGAATATGATGACGTCTTACTAACGACATCTATTATGGATAAAAAATTCAGAGATTTCCCTTATATATTAAAAGGCAAACTTCACTTTACCCCCTGTGGTTTGGGTTGGGTACATTACCTCCTTGACATTCAGAAATCACCACATAACTTCCATGTGATTTGTGGACTAAAAGGTACAGTTAGCTTTTCCGTTCAAGATAACACATTGTGAGAGTCACGCACTTGTAAGGAGAGTAACACTACTTTTAAGACAAAAATGCTCCTAGCACATTTTCCAATTTATAAATAATGCTATTCAATTATTTGTCTGTCTACTCCATTCATCCTAGCCATTAGTAGCCTTTCATTTTTTTTTCCCCTTCTCCTCTTTTCTCTTCTTTTCTTTTTTCGATAACTCATCAATGTCCACAACTTGCAGCTTCCCCCATGATCAAACTAAAACAAAAATTTTATATGAAAGCTACTAAATATAGGTAGCTCCATGGATTCCGGCAAAAAAAGTTCTAGTTTAACAAATGTTTAAACACCGTGGCTTGTTCTTTTGTAGCTTAATACACATCTGATCCCTTTCATTCATCCATCCACTCTCTTCTTTGCTTCCATATCCTTACCTTGCTTCATTGCTAACCATTTTACCTCTTCCCTTATTTTCCTTCCCTTATACTACATGGATGATTGCTAATACCATAATTAAAACCATGAAGGTTGCAGATAAGAGGCAATTAGAAATGTTACAAGAAAATTTGGGGTCATTATGGAGGAAGTATTGTGAAAATCTTAGCTACATATTTTAGGAATATATATACATATATATACAAATTATATATATGCAATTTGCAGGTTTATATATATACATATGTAGATATATATATATATATATGTTAGAGTTGGTAGCATGGAAGGAAGAAGAAAGAAAAATAGGTGTGTGTGCGCGCGCGTATATATATATATATATATATATATTTATATTTGTAGATTTAATTTAAAAGAGATAAGAGGAAGAAAATAGGGGTATAAAGGTAAATTTACACATTCTGTTAACAGAAGTTAGTGTGCGTTTTAGTCCACAAATCATATGAGGGTTATGTGGTGATTTTCAAATATCAATGGGTAATCTGCACCGGTCCAAAACCGCAAGGGGATAAAATGAAGTTTGCCCTATATTAAAATAGTAAATTTCACTCAGCTCTCTTGAAGTTTTACAAAAAAATGATAAAGACCCATACATTATTTTAATAATGTTAAACAAAATTATTAAATTCTACACAATATTTAAAAAATTTCTAAATTATTAAGACAAGCATATATATATATATATATATATATGTAGTAGAATAACAAAACTTTACCTTATCTAAAAAAAAAAAAAATAGGGCTAATAAATTGATCACCATTAAACCTTATAAAAGATGTTTTATTTTTAAAAAAAAAAACCATCAATTTTATAAATAATTATTTTGAGACATTAGAGTTTAAATAAAAATTAAAAATACATATAGGTATTTGATTTTTTTTTTCCCGTATGAAAAATATATATTTGGAGAAATTATCCATCTCGTTCTATTTTATTTATTTTATTTTTTTCATTTTTTTCTATTTATTTTCTCATTTACTTTTTCGTAGTATCACTGCAGTAAATAACAACACTATATTATTATTATTATTTGTTCTATTCTCTATGTTTTTTCCTTAATTTTTTAATTTTTTTATATTTGTTCTATTCTCTATGTTTTTTCCTTAATTTTTTAATTTTTTTATTTTTTTTTATCATTTTCTCTCTCATAAATGTTACCTAACATCACCCAATACCATAGCAACTTACGAAATATGAATTTTTCTTTTGTTTTGTACACATATTTTTGTATTAAATTTTTTTTAAGAAAAATAAATATAATAACATTTCATATTTATAATAAAAAAAAATGACTTATAAAAATTACCATATGTTACCTCATAAATATATAAAATAAAATATATATATATATCATTTTATCTTTCCACAATCCAATATTATTCTCAAATTTTAATTATCATTAAAAAAAAGTCAATATTTCCCACCTTAATAATAAAATTTTTAAAAATAAATATAAAATTGGAAAAATATCTAATCACGTTACAATAAATTAAAATTAAAATTAGATGTAGGAAATGAAAGAAAAAGAAATTATTTGAGAATAATAAACTATTTAAATTCGTCATTTGTTACATCTAATTAAAATAAAATTTTACTTGAAAAAATAATTTATTTGAAAATAATAAAACACTCAAATAATTTTTTATTTATTACATTTAAAATCTATATCTCCATATTTTTTTCTTTCATTTAAATTATTCTTATTAAATTAAATCTCAAAATTAATTCAAATAAGAAATATGGATATTCTTTCTTAATTTCATTAATGGTTTAATGTTTTTTTTTAATTTTTTTGAACTTATAATAAAAAAAATACAAAGCCAAGGAAATACAAAAAAATAAATAAATAAATAAATAAATAGATATATATGTGTGTGTGAGAGAGAGAGAAATAAAATGATAATTTAATATATGTATATATATAGCTAAATTACAATTAAAGGTATTAAGTGTAAAAGGTATTATGGTTATTTGCATAATTAAGTTAACACTATTTGGCTTAAATTAACGGGAGGGGAATCTTGACAATGTTAGAAAGAGTAAGGGAGGTTTCTGTAATTATTGAAGTTACAAAGCAGGTCCATATATATATATAGTAGAATAACAAAACATTACCTTATCTTAAAAAAGAAAATAATTGAGCTAATAAATTGATCACAATTAAACTTTATAAAAGATGTTTTATTTTTTAAAAGACCATCAATTTTATAAATAATTATTTTGAGAAATTCGAGTTTGAATAAAAATTTAAAAATACATATATGTATTTGATTTGTTTTTTTCCGTAAGAAAAATACATATTTAGAGAAATTATCCATATCATTCCATTTTCTTTATTTAATTTCTTTCATTTTTTTTTCTATTTATTTTCTCATTTACCTTTTTGTAGTGTCACTGTAGTAAATAATAACACCATATAATTTATTATTATTATTATTTGTTCTCTTCCCAATGTTTTTTCCTCAATTTTTTTTTTCATAATTTTCTTTCATAAATGTTAGCTATCATCACCCAATACCATAGCAACTTACGAAATATGAATTTTTCTTTTGTTTTGTACACATATTTGTGTATTAAATTTTTTTAAGAAAAATAAACATAATAACATTTAATATTTATAATAAAAAATTGACTTATAAAAATTATCAAATGTTACCTCATAAACATATAAAATAAAAATAAAAATATTATCATTTTATCGATCCACAATCCAATATTATTCTCAAATTTTAATTATCATTAAAAAAATAAGTCAATATTTCTCACCTTAATAATAATATTTTAAAAAATAAAATAAAATAAAAAAAATATCTAATCACGCTATAATAAATTAAAATTAGATGAAGAAAATGAAAGATAAAGAAATTAAAATTATACAAGTTCAAAACTTGTAGTAAAAAAAAAAAAAAATACAAAATCAAGGAAATACAAATATATATACATATATGTGTGTGGGAAATAAAATGATAATTTAATATATAAGGAGATTACAATTAAAAGTTATTAACTGTAAAGGATATTACGGTTATTTTCACAATCCAATTAACACTGTTTAATGGAAAGAGAATCTTCATAATATCAACCAAAAAAAAAAAAAAAAAATTTCTGTAATTATTGAAGTTACAGAGAAGGTCCCATAATCATCAGAAACTCCAGCAGATGTGAGTGTAATTTACCCTAATTATTCTATAGTGCATTAATAGAAAGTCTCCACACACACATATTTTGATTATAAATCTTACCATCATGAAGACGGCATCAGCACTAGGAATTGCCTTAAACATGTCACCCTCAACATGAGAAACTCCACCGTACTCCGGCGCCGTAGCGATGACATGTGGCAGATCAAAGTTGATCCCCTTAATATGAGGATGCACCTTCACGATCTCACCCATGGCTGCCCCCGTCCCACCTCCCACATCAACCATCGATCCGACGCCACAAAACCCATCTTTGTATCCCGTCATGATCGCCTTCATCGTGATCCTGGCAGTACATCCCATCGCATCATTGAAGATCTTGTTAAATTCTGGGTTCATGGAACAATAGTCCCATATCTCACGGCCATAAGCCTTTTGGAATGCAATACGACCTTCTCTCACACAGTTGCTGAGGTAATGGCAGGGGGCTAATGCCCTGTGACCGTTCTCCAGCATAAGCATTGGAGCTAGGCTGAGTTCTGCGCCGTGTAAAAGCCATCTGGACATGTGGGTTGGCCCGTAGAGAGCCTCTCCGCCGTCTGATTGAGGAGTAACGGTGAAGATCTTTCTGCGGACCAGCAACCTCATGATACGCGCCAGGCAGGTGATATCTGGGGAAGGAGAGTCGATGATCCTGGCGGCGATTTGGGACAAGGTGATTGGGGAGCCGTGAGAGTGTATGGTATCTGCTATGCGGAGCTCTACAGCAGATTTAAGTGCCATAGAGTCTGCAAAGTGGTACATGTATTTCCATATCTCTGCTTGGGCTTGTAGCATTCCCTCTCCATCAAAAGCTTCCTTCTCTTCCATTCTCTCTCTCTCTCTCTCTCTGTTTGTATGTATATGTAAAGAAGAAGTGATGGTGTGAGGATAAGAGATGTGTGGTGTGTTGCTTTTATGGGTCATGCTACGTAGCTCGAAAGGGCGTCCCCCTAATCCCCTGAAACGAGAAACGACGTCGTTTCGACGTTTTTGAATTTTTTTTTTTTTTTCGGTTCAATCAGAGAAGAAGAGCAGACGAAGGGAGAAGAAGGGAAGAAGGCAGAGGCGGAGGAAGAAGGCAGAGGCGGAGGCGACGGCGGCTGGGCGGAGCTGCGACGATCGGACGATCGGCCGGAATGCAGGGGCCTCTGTGTGTGTGTGCCTCCATTCCCTCTTCTTCTTCTCTTCCTCGTTCTCCCTTCTCTCTCTCCCTCTCCCTCTCCCTCTTCCCTATGCGTTTGAGCTCGAAATGGTCGAAAATGAGAAAAAAAAGGAAAAAAAAAAAAAAAAAAATAATGCCCAAGACGTCGTTTTGGGCATTAGGGGGATTCGGGGGGGGGGGGAACTCTCGAGCTACCAAACATTATTCTGCTTTTATATAGGAAGTGAAACATATTTTGCTGGTACATTATTGCATTTGCAAACAGGAAGAAATTAATTGGTTGATCACAAATTAAAAATTAATCAAATATACTTATTGGGAGATCTAGCCACATATGGTGGGTATTTGGGAAGTTATTATTTTAATAAGTTATTTTAATTTTTGACTATTTTAATAGGTTAAATTTTTGTATTTGAAAATGTGATTATATTTTTTTATAACTGGGTATATGATATTTGTGAAAAAAAAAAGTAAAATAATTATAAATTTGATATGACTTTTTATCTTTTTAACTATTTTAGTTTCTTCTTCTTCGTGTGTTTTTTTTTTTTTTTTTGGGGGTGAATTTAAACTAAAAGCTAACCCAAAACGTGCCAAAAATTACTTGCCAAAAAAGGGCCATTATTGTGACAACGTGTGACATATGCATTAGTCAATATTTCCTAAGTGTATGGCTTCTTTTCAGTTCGGGATCAGACTGAATCGTACTGTTGGACTCGTGAGGGCCCACTACGGGTTTCGTTTTGATAATCTGAATCATAGAATGTGTAGAACTCGTCGAGTACTATAGGCTTGTAAAAAATCACGTTGATCGGATATCGATAGCTATATGATCAAATCAGTTTCGTATTAAAAAAATTGGACGGTGAGCAAATTAATGGTTGACAAAAAACTGTTTTGATCATATAACTATCAATATCTGATCAACGTGATTTTTTACAGGCCTATAGTACTCAACGAGTTCTAAACATTAAACGGTTCAGATTATCAAAATGGGATCCGTGGTGGGACTCCACGGGTCCAATAGCACGATCCAGTCCGATCCCGGACTGGACAGAAGCCATACCCATTTCGGAAATGGCTAACTGCTTGGATAACATCTTCCTCCAAGATGGGAAATGTTTTGGACCGCACACCCCAAAGTGGTTGTAACCTTTTGTATACGGGTAGGATTTATTCATATATGTATAAAGTTTATATCATGAATAGTCTAAATTTATGAAGATTTTATAAGGGTCTCAATCACCACTCTTTTAAGATTTTCAAATCTTACTTTTGTCTTTTCATTCTTTTTTTTATTATTTTTTTAAAATAAATCACAATAAATTAAGCACCACAAATTTAATGTTTTTATATCGCTTCGTTTACATTGGGTTTGATTTATAAATTTGGATATAAATTTAAAAATGAAACAGTAAATATAAATAAAATATAACTATATTTTACATAATTTTTTTTTTCTTTTTCAAATCTATAAATCAAACATAGCCGTAAGATTTCAATTTACATAAAAAATCAAAAAATCAGAACAAAATTCTGAAAATTAACTTAGAAAACCGAAACGAAACGTAGTGAATATTATCAATATCTTTTTTTGTACTTAAATACATATTTAATTTATTCTTATGTGTTTACATTATTATTTACATTAGTTTCGATAACTTTTATTTAACTAAAAGGGTGATCGGTATTGAACTTTGTGTGACTTAAGTCTTGTTTGGCAAAGGCTAATTTATGAAAATATAAAATAGACTAAAATAATTAATAAGACAAAGGATACATTAAATTTATAATCATTTCACTTTTTCTCTCACAAACTTCACATCCACTTAAAAAAAAATCTAACAATCTTCCCAAATATAAATATTTTAGCTTACTAAAATAACCAATTTCCCAAACAATGCCTTATTATAATTTTTTTTCTAAATCACAAGCACGACTAGTGTAGCTTTTTTTTTTTTTTTGTTGATAAAATTCACTTATTTATATTTTTATTTTTGTGTCATTTTAGTCTCTACACTTTTAATTAACTCAATTTTGACCCTTAACTTTAGATTTTGTGTCAATTTAGTCTAAATAATAATGACATTGGTGTTTTTGACAAAAAATGATCATTGTATTGGTTGATGTTAACTCACTGAGTTGAACAAGTTTATAATTTTGTACTTAAAAGTATGATACATGCCATTTATATGTGCATTTTCTATTAAAAATTGCTAACAATTATAATCAATTAGACTAAATTGAGAAAAATTCATAAATTTATTGTCAAAATTAAGCCAGTTGAAATTATGAGACCAAAATAACACAAAAGAAAAATATATGAATACTAACATATATTTATTTTAAAAATCATATTTACCGTCAACACAAATGTAATCCGATCAAGTGGATATCAATATCCAATCAACGTGATTTTCTACAGAGATGAATTACTCGACGAGTCCCATTGATACAGGATCCGTAGTGAGCTCACAGAGGCCTAAAAACACTCTCTAGTTCGATTTGGATTGGAGAGGAGCCTACTCCCTACAGTAACCTTTTTTGAAGTTTGTAAAAAAAAAAATACAGTTAGTTTTATATTTTTAACAAAATTACACTAGCATTATTTTTAGTGTAGTTAGCGTGATTGAAATGAATGTCAATGTTGGTAGATACTGAAATAAATAAAAATAAATATAAATATTAATGGAAAATAGATGATAATATTATTTTTTTCATTCATATGATTAACAAATTATTGATGAAAAATACTCTAACTACTATGTGAATTAAAATCTTATGATATATCAGTGTAATTATGTCAAAAATATAGGACCAACTGTATTTTTTTCAAACCTCAAGGAAATGTGTGTAATTTATCCTTTATATATATATATATATATTATTACAATAATGAAATATTACAAGAGAGAAGTGCATTTCAAGAAACTTCTCACCCTTCATATTTCTTGCAATTTATAATTCTTAGGGTTAGTAAGTAAATAGTTCATTCTTATGGAGTCATATGTTATTTAGTCCAAAGTTTAAAATTTTTTGGTGATAAAGACAAGTGTTAAAAAGTCATTAGAAAAGTTACCGAAAAAGTTGTTGGTAGTGGTAGCTGGTGGCAGTAAGGTAGAAAGATAGATACACATGTACAAATAATGGGATATTTGAACAATATTGGCAAGAGTAGGTAACACATGTACATATAGTTGGACATTTGAATAGATAGTTGGACATTAAAACAAATAGTTACACAGATAGGTGACAAATGTACAAATAAGTAACATTTGAATAGATGGACAGGTAGGTAAGTTTTGAACAAATAAATATATTTTTGCCCCCAAAGGATTTCAGTTTGAGCATATTGATCCAAATGTTTTACAAATAGACTTCTAGCTTGAGTCTAATTCTCATAATGTTAACTCAGAATTAATTTTAGTAGGATGAAAATCAAGTTAATGTGTTTAAATCTTGACCATTGAATATGCTAATTAGGACAAGTCAATTAGCCTATTGGTCCACTCAACTAGGGGTGGGCATAGGGCTATGGGACCCGTACAATCTGCCTAACCCTGTCTTACCTAAAAGATTTTGGGCTGTTTCCAGAGGCGTTTAGGGTTGAATGCGGGTCTATTTTTTTTTTATGTATGTTCGGGTTGCGAGCGAGTTACTTAAATATCACAAAAACTAGCCCTCATATTAACTATAAAATTAAGGGTAAATTACAATTACCTCCTTTGAGATTTGCCTTAGTTACAGATATCTCCGCTATGGTTTTAAAATTACACAGACCTCCTTGCTTTTGAAAATAATAGTTAGATTCCCCCTTCTCATTAAAAAAGCCTTAAAAACGTTAACATGATAGTGGAAGTGATTATAATACCCTTCAACCACATTGTGAAAGACACAACTGACCCTTAATGTAAAAAAATCCCTCTCATTCATTCTTTCCTAGGGTTTACATTCAAAAAAGCAAAGGGAAGGCCGAGCAACGATGGAATGGAAGAGAAGAAAGAGTAGTGATTTTGTTGAAGATCTGTTCCGATTATCTTTCACAATGCAAAGTGTAAAAGATTTTAATCGATTTTGTTCTGTTATTTACGGCTTCCAAGTAAGTTCTCCAACAAATCTGTTCAATATTAAAAAAATTAAAAAAATATATTCAATATATGGGTTTACGGTTTACGAATGAAGGAGTTTTTAGAGTTTTGGGAGTTTTGTTTGTGTAATTTTGAACTAATTTTTATGGTTTTAGTGTTTTATTTTTTGGGTATTTAGGGTTTTTCTAGTTTTTAATCAAATATTATAATTTTTTGGATTATTAAACATTATTACTTACTAGATTTGGAGTATAAGAATGTTTGTTAGATTTTATTGAATTATTATTGATTCAGGATATTTTTAGATTTTGTCCAATATTTATTGATTTAGGGTTGTATTATTTGTTTAATGTTGTCAAAAATATATACGAGAATTGAAATTTTTTGGATTATTAAACACTATTACTTAATATTGTGAATTATTCATTATTTTCAATTTGTTTATCTGTTTCAATCATGTAGCTTTGGAATTGGTTGAATTTGTTTTGCTAAAATTTATTGAATTGATTCAATTTGTCTATATGTTCAAATTAGGCCTCGTTTGGGAACATGCTATTTTAGTAACTTTTTGGCTTTTTGACTAAAATATAAGGTAAAAAAAACTAGTATGTTTGGGGTGACTTTTTGACTTTTTACGAAAAGATATGCAAAAAGTAGAGTGAAAATGGAATCTTTGACTTTTTGGTATATGTTATAAGCTTTTTGACTTTTTTAGTAACTTTTTGGCTTTTTGGCTAAAATGTTAACTTGCCAAACGAGGCCTAAATGTTTATCTGTTCAAATTAGTTTTTAATCAAATATAGTAATTTTTTGGATTATGAAACATTATTACTTACTATATTTGGAGTATGAGGATGTTTATTAGATTTTATTGAATTATTATTGATTTAGGATTTTTTTTTTTGGTTATAGATTTTGTTCAATGTTTATTGATTTAGGGTTTTGTTATTTGTTTAATATTGTGAGAAATGTATATAAAAATTTTAATTTTTGGGATTATTAAACATTATTACTTAATATTGTGAATTATTCATTGATTTCAATTTGTTTATCTTTTTCAATCATGCTAGCTTTGGAATTAGTTGAATTTGTTTTATTGAAATTTATTGAATTGATTCAATCTGTTTATCTGTTCAAATTAAATTTCTTTATTATTATTTCATCTATGGTTGCATTTCCTTCATTTGTTTAGTTATCCATTACAAGGGTAAAGTGGACAGAGTATACAATGTGGATCCTGATATGTATTGTCATGTTAATCTCTTGAAGGATGTGCATGAATCAGTTCTTAGTAACATAGGTTTGATTGAGGCTCTTGTTATTCATTTGTACTCTGATATACCTGGTACTAATAAGAGAAAAATGTTAGAAAATGATATTGATGTGCTAGATAGGTTTTACATGTAGAATGTGAGTAAAACAATTAACTTGTATATAGATGTTGTTCATTCTATTGGGTTTGAGAATGGAGAAGTTAATGATAGTAGGGAGGATGCTGTAGAAATTGATCACTCAATAGAGGATGGTGATGGTCATGTAGAGGGAGATGATGAGTACAACATGGATAATTGTGTTGGCTTTAGTAATGAAGACAATGATTGGAATGAAAATGTGGATCCTGAAAATGAATTTGATAGCACAAGTAATGAATATGTTTTAAGTGAAGATGATAGCTTAAGTGAAGATGCTGGTGCACTTAGTGATTATCAATCTGGAGATGATGTAATGGTCTATGATGTTAGTACGGATGATGATTTGGATGATGAATCTAATTATAGACATTAGGGGGGAATTCCAAGGGAAAACAATTTCATTCTGCCTATGATGATAAATAGCCATATTTGAATCCACAAGCGGAAGTGGTATTGGAAAAGGGGATGATATTTGTAGATGTACATAGCTTCAGAGCTGCACTCAAAGATTATATATTAGAAACTGGTTTCAAGATTGTAAGGGACAAAAATGAGAAGTCTTGGGCAACTGCGCACTGTGCTACTGATGGATGTCCTTGGAGGAGTCATGCATCTCCTCGTCTAGATGGGTTAACTTACAAGATAAAAACCTAGTTTCCCATATGTAGTAGGTTGAACCAAAATATTGAGGGAACTTTAGATTGGATAGCAAAAAAATTGAGTGACAGTTTTAAGGAAAATCCAAACATGGGGTTGGATACAATGCAAGGCAAGTTGAATAAGCTTTATGGAATTGATGTTTCAAATATACAGTTGTATAGAACTTAAAAAAAAAAAAAATACATATAGAGATGAGATAGAGGGTAATCATAGTATCCAATATGTGCTACTACCAACATATGTTGCAGATATTAAAAAGAAAAATCCTGGTAGTTTGGTGAAGATCAATTATGATAGCCCACCCATGCCATCACTACATGCTAAAAGTATAATAATATAAGTGTAATACATACACATAATCCATTGAACACATCATTGTCATCCTCCACCGATGACCAATGACAAAACCTCTAAGCATATGTATTTGATATGCATAACTACAACTGTCCAAAACTCATAGGATATAAGCCTAACAACAACAAGGACATATATCAAATTTCCAAATGATCAACCCCTCGCTTATTCTCAATTTACAAAAGAGTTTATAATTTCATCTTTCTTTTTTTTTCTTTTTTTTTTCTTTTTTTCCTTTTCAAAATCAATTTCCTTATTTTCCCAATTCATAATATTCTAACCATGTTCCAAAAATTCATTTTCCTTCTTTAATAATCCTGAACCAGTAGATAACCAAAACCACAACCCAACTCGATACATATTTCTCAAAACAATCTCAATATCTCAGTTAACTCCTTTTTTTAGCAATTACTACATCAATATAATCCACATAATGCATAACATAACTATTATTCAACTTTTCCCCTTTTGATTCATCTAATGTTTGCTAATAAAAATTAGGATTTTCCCATCATTCATAACATAAACGAGATAGACTACCTTCTACTGCACTAAAACCTCCTAAAAACATATAATTTCACTTTTCACAACTCAAACCCAAAAATCCATTTACATGAATTTGAAATCACATAACCAAATCGTACTTTTTATGCAATAAAAATATACCACATGTCTACCTGTAAGGAAGTATTGAGAATGAGCAAAGTAATCCCTACCTCTAGCAAGAAAAGGACAAAGCTCGAAAATCTAATTTCGACGAAAACACGATTCGTTCAGATTAGTAGAAAGCTCTCTTTGTGCACTACATTTTGATATATGGAACTAAGGGTAGAAAGTGAGTGGAAATAGATGAAAACCAAGCTAGAAAGCTTGAAACCCTGAAAAATGGCGAAGGAGAGGAAGAAGAGAAAGAGAGAAAGAAAAATGATTTAGATTGACCCAAAAGTGACTTTTTATAGTGTTGATCCTGAACAAACCCTTGAGTGATGAAACTTGCACTCGAGCATCAGAGATATAAAACTGCCCGAGCGATGAAACTTTTGCTTGAGCGCAGAAAGTGAACTCCCAGAAGTTAAGACCTACAAAAGTTCTAGATGACTCGCAAGACTGCTCGAGTGAACAATTCATCACTCGAGCGATGAAGAAGAAAAACTTACAGGTTGTTATAATCTCCCTACCTTAGGAAATTTTGTTCCAGAAATTAAGAAGAAGGCCGAAACAAAAAGGAAACTAATCACAACTGAAATCACAACCCCCAACGCAAGACTAGATCCATACTTGGGATAAATTCTCAATCCTGACTTAACAGTTAGGGCCCCCAAAGACACCTAATTGCCAAAACTCAAGTAAGAGATCATGAATGCCTCCCTGATCCACAATACTCATTGGGCCTATGAGACAAGAACAACATAACCAAGCCTCAACCACCATAGCATGCACAACATTCCTGAGTGTTCAACACTCGAATACAAAAGAAAATCCTCACAATAAAATTCTCGGTCAACTCTCACAGAAGAAAATAACTTGTAACATAACATGGTCAAAAGATAATACCTCGGCATGACAAGCCTCAACAACGCCAAAATGCCCTTAAACCAAGACTAACGGTTAAAATAAAGTCGTTATGAAAGCTATCCATTCAAAGTAAAACAAAGATTCTTGTTAAAAGAAAGTTTTCTCTTTCTCTCAATTCTTTGAAAATAAATCTCTTGCATATAAAACATTTCTCAAAGGGTGCTCAACTGGCACTGTCCACAACTGAAATATATTTTTCGCTTTTCTCCATATAGAACTCAAGAGTTTTGTAACCATTTTTCAAAAACAAGGTGTTACTCATAACACATAACTATCCATAATTTAGTTTCACAAAAACTACTCATTGAAATTCCTCATTACTAGTTAAATTAAATCCGTAACATTTCCATATAATAAAGGCATCCGAGGCCATACCACTAGGAAAATTTCATTTTTCCGAAATCCTTTTTAACAACATAACCGATGAACCTCAACCACCACCCAGCAACACACATCACTCTTATAGTGATGCCAAAATTTTCATATTCTTTCTACTAAGTGCATCAGCCACTGTATTAGCTTTACCTGGATGGTATTGAATTTGCAAGGCATAATCTTTGATCAACTCTAGCCATCTTCTTTGATGCATATTCAATTCCTTCTAGGTGAAAAGTACTTTAAGCTTTTATGATCCATATACAAAGAAAAGCAGAGGGGATGTTTTTTCTGTTATTGAACAAATCGTCAAAAGGAGAATCAATAATGCAATTAACGATGGGGCTCATAGTGCACCCAACATTATATTCTTTCTTACCGATTCTTTCAGTCACCAATTATTTTACTTTTTGCATCTATAAATTGGGAGCTTTCATCCTTTGTTGGCCACACTTAAAGTTTTATGAATTTTCTAAGTAATCAAAGTTTTAGCTTCTTTGTTTCCTTTCTCTCATACTCTTTAAAAAAAAAAACAAAAACTATGGCGGTTTAGAGCTTGTTAAAGATCTACAGTTTTGTAAGTATCTCTAATCAAGTTTTGTGAATTATGAATATGGCACTGTCCTTGATAGATTTTATGTACTAACTCAATTGCGTAAATATCATAAAACTTTAAAAGATCTAGAATCCGAATACCTCCTAGAAGATTTCAACCCTATTATATTTGGGATATATTTACACATTATAGACGTGCAATAGATTTTTATCAAAATATTTTCATTAAATTAGCATATATATAATCAGTACATGAAATCATGTGTATTAATCTATATTAATTACAATAATTATATATAAAAGGATATTCCTGGATTTGTGTCAATTAGCGATTGAATTGATTAAAGGTAAATGGGATGTCACCCAAGTGGCATATGGAGATGTAGTCATTTTTGCATTAAATTGCTCCGTGGCAGTTATCCCAGTAAGCCATTGATAGATGTCCTTATCTACAATCCATTCTGCACACCAAATTAAGCCATTTGAAATTTCAAATATCTCTTGTCAAAATTGTTCATTTAACAAAATTAATATAAAAATGAAATTTCTAACTATTCTATTATACAACAATATAATTACCTTAATTATTAATTGACTTGATAATTTATTAATAAAAGGAATCATTTGTTACGTGATTAAAAACTTTAAGGGACGTGATGTAATTTTCAAAACTATATAAGACAATCTATGGGGTTGTTTGGGATGATTTAAATAGGTATGTTTTTTGACTTTTTGCAAAAAGATGTGCAAAAAAATAGAGAGGTGATATGACCGACAAAGATAAAAAGACAAAAAGTGTGCTAATATCCAACATGCCAAACAAGCTCTATGTATTAAGAAAACTTTAATAAGTGGATTTGTAATTGGAAATTTTTATTCATATATAAAATTCAAACAAAAAAAATTGATAAAAATAATATGATAATGTTATTATTGTAAATAAACTCATCATTAGTTAGCGAGTCTTACTATCCAGGTCTCAAATTTAAATTTACTTTCTAAACCTAGTGATGTGTCAAGAAACTTATTAAAATACAAAAATTCAAGATATTATTCATATAAAAAATTAATTGTTTGTAATTGTCTAAAAATTAACCGTCTAAAAAATTAATAATTGTCTTCAATACTGAAGGACATGGCCCACACAGCCCAAGAAGGCTTAACCCACAGTCGTCTCAGGCAGCCCAAATGCTTATTTAGTTACAGCCCAGTAGGTGAAGCTTAACAGCAGGCCCACCGAAGAACTTGCACTGGTCCAAGCCCTGTAACATTTAGACACATGTCAAGTAGGGAGTTAGCCATGTGGCAAACAAAGATCCTGCAGAGTTATTGAACCCATGTACCAGGCATTAACTAAGGCTGTCAGGGCATTAAATGCAACAAGACCTCTCGTTCTTGGACGTGGTGAAACTGTCACGGCTGGCAGCAAGTAGACTATAGGCTTTTGGCCAATGAGACAACATGAAGGGACAAAGAAATGATTAATAAGAGATATAAGGAAACTCCTGAAGAACATTTGGTGGTAGGTAAATCCTCTCTCAACTATCAATTATCTCTATCTCTCTTTTTCATCCACTTTCCATCTAACTTAATCATCGAAGAGTCCACAAAGAGGGACCACTCCAATCTTGGTACCTTCACATTGGACCTGTTGCAGGCTTGCACCAAGAAGACGAAGGCCAGCAGACTTGTGGAGCACTTGGATCAGTTCGACCCAAGTCACGCCGACCGTATTGCATTATCAGTTGGCATCATCTATGGGAACTACTCTGATAGGCGATTGTCTTCTTCGTCATCAGAAATGGTTCCACCCTCACCCATCTCTTTATGTCGAAGTGAATGGTTACAACGAGATCTATGGCTTCACAACACAACATTGGCAACCCTCAAGCTGAATCTTCCAACCCAAGCAACCCACCTCCATACTTCACAGAACTCACTAACAGCATCAACTACCTAGCTGAACAAAACCAAGCCTTGATTAACACTTTGCTTCAACGTGACTTACATGTTCCTCCTCCCCTACAACCCCAAGACATTCCCCTAGGGGCTATTTCTCCCGCCCTTTGCTCCACAAGCTCAACCGTTGAATCTTAAAGGTCTACACACCTATTCTCCGGACTCGCAATTTAACCAAGAGGAACCTCCACTCTTCCATAATCACCATTCACAACACCACGCTACTGTCTATGAGGGAGAAGCCAGTAGTGTTCAGCCCCCACTTCATGCCAAAGGGGACAATGTTCACGTTTGGGATGAAGAACTGCGAGCTGTGAAGCTCCAACTTTAGGGGGTCATGGAGAACATACAAAGCAAGCCTTCCTCCACCACCAACTCCCCCTTTATCGCTTCTAACAAGGAAAAACCTCTACCTCTTAAGTTCAAAATGCTATTGATCGATACCTTCACTGGTACAACTGACCCAGGACACTCATGATCCTCCACGTCTTTCCTGATGAGATCATGTGTCATGTCTTCCCTGTTACGTTGAAGGGGTCAGCATGACTCTGGTTTAGTCAACTCCAGCCAAATTCTGTCACTTCTTTTAACCAGCTTAGCGTATCTTTCTTGAGCCATTTCATTGGCGCTCAACGTCAATGACACCCCATGACTCAACTACTAAACATTCGGCAGACAGAAGGGGAGTCACTACGCAGCTTTGTCAAGCGCTTCAATAAAAAAAGCCTTACAGGTTGATGAGAATGATGACAAGGTCATTCTAGCAGCCTTCATGGCTAGTTTACGCTCGTCTGATTTCCTCTTTTCCCTATCCAAAAATGATCCGACCATCATGGCCACCGTCCTCACCAAATCCCAAAAATACATGAACGCCAAAGATTCATTGGAAGCTCACCAAGATTCTACATCTAAGCCCCCCACAATCCAGAGAAAAGAGAAAAGAACCCAAGCCCAGACACTCCTAATACACTCACTGACCTCTCCAATATTTTGACCAACCCCCACACCCCAACCGACCAGTCCCCTCCTGTCCACCTAGTCGTTTCAAGAAGATACCCCTCTTAACTCACACATGGAGCAAGTCTTAAACCAATTCCAACGTCACCATAACCTAAAATGGCCATAACCTTCAAGATCCCCTTTCGACCGACGGTATCAATCCAAATATTGTCGCTTCCATCGCGACCATAGCCATAACACTGAGAAGTGTGTCGATCTTAAAGACCAGGTCGAGAACTTGATCCGCCAGGGGCGTTTGAACCGATTCACCATAACTCATCCACACTAAAAAGGCATAACCAATCTCCCAAGACAGAATGACAGACGCATCCCTCCTAGGCAACCCAACCAGCCCAAGCGCAATAATGATAGAGCCCAATAGCAACACTGAGCCCAAAGAGGGCCCGCACCCCCACTGGGAGAAATCAAGATTATTGTACACGAACTCGCGTGCAGTGGACCATCTCGGTCGGCGTAATGAGCTAAGCTTCATTGAATCGGGCAATGGTTGGTTAAAAAGGTGGTGACGGTCGACTGACCCCACAAGCAGCATAAACAGTGGTCGGAGCCGATCACCTTCACAGATGCACACTACAGGGGAGTCCGATACCCTCGTGATGACCCTCTGGTCATCTCCTCTCTCCTCTCAAACTACAAAGCCAGACTTGTGCTCGTCGATAATGGCAGCTCATCCGATATTATCTTCCTCAATGCTTTTTGACAGCTCAAAATTAGGGAAGAAAAGTTGTCACCCCTTTAGACTTCCCTAGTCAGTTTCATGGGAGATCGAGTGACCTCTATAGGATCCATTGACCTCCCAATCACTATTGGAGAGCACCCATGACAGACCACCAAGATCCTCACCTTCCTAGTCATTGATTGCCGCTCCGCTGACAATATTATACTTGAGCACACAACTCTTAATACCTTTCAAGCTGTGACATCTACGTATCATCTGGCAATGAAATTTTTGACTGACCATGGGGTCGACACTGTAAGGGGCAAGCAAACTGTAGGCAGGGAGTGTTACGTTGCCTTGTTGAAGGAGGTAAAGGTGAAGAAGGCAATGATCATTAAAGGCCTCGACGTTAAAGACGAAGAGGAATTGATTTAGGGGAAACCAGCTAAGGAGCTAGTCGAAGTACCTCTTTACTCCTCAGACCTAGGGAAGACAGCTAAGATCGACAGCCAACTCAGTCTTCAATCCAAGGCCGACCTTACGGCTCTCCTCACTGAACACATGAATGTCTTTGCTTGGACTCATGCGGACATGTCAGGCATCGATCCTTCTACTATGACTCATTGTGTCAACATCGAGCCCCAATTCCAACCAGTACGCCAAAAGCAACGCATTTTCCATCCCAAACGCAACAATCTCATCACTGAATAAGTAGACAAATCCCAAATGGTTATCCAATGTGGTTTTGGTCTCTGCAAAAATAATGGTAAATGGAGACTTTGTGTTGACTACTCCGACATCAACCGGGCATGCCCAAAGGAGAGCTATCTACTTCCTAAAATAGATCTACTGGTGGATGCCACGGTCGGCCATCAAATGCTCAGTTTCATGGACGCTTTCTCGAGTTACAACTAAATCCTTATGCATGCTATAGACCAAGACCATACTTTTTTCATTACTGACCGAGGGACTTACCATTACTGAGTGATGCCATTTGGATTGAAGAACGTAGGGGTTGCTTATCAACGGCTGGTCAGTGCAATGTTCAAAGACCAGATTGGTCAGAATATGGAGGTTTATATTGATGATATGCTCATTAAAGGTAAACTTGCTCCCAATCACTTGTCAGACTTACGGGAGACTTTCCAGACCTTACGCAAGTACCAAATGAAGCTTAATCTGGAGAAGTGTGCCTTTGGTATTGGGTTTGGCAAATTCCTGGGTTTCATGGTCAGCCACAGTGGAATTGAGGCCAATCTAGAGAAGATCAAAGCCTTAACAGAAATACAGTCTCCTAGAACGGTAAAGGAGGTTTAATAGCTCATTGGTAGGGTGGCTGCCCTCAATCATTTCATTTCAAGGGCAACCAACAAGTGTCTCTCATTCTTCAAAGTGCTCAGGAAGGCTTTTACTTGGAACGCCGAGTTTGAAGAGGCATTCTAACAGCTAGAACAGTGCATGGCCAACCCTCATCTCCTCTCTCAAGCAAGCCCGGGAGAGCCATTCTTTCTTTACTTAGTCATTTCCAACACTGTGGTCAACACCGCCCTGATCCATGACGAAGATTCAGTCCAACGCCCAGTCTACTACATTAGCCGAGCGCTTAGGCGGGCAGAGCAAAACTATCCCTTATTGGAAAAAAAAATGGCATTAACTCTAGTCATCGCCTCCAGACAACTACGATCGTATGTCCAAGCCCACTCCATCGTGGTTCTTACGGATCAACCTTTGAAAAACGTTATGCAATAACTGGAGTCATTTGGCAGGCTCATGCATTAGTCTGTTGAGTTGAGCCAATACGAAATCTCCTACCAGCCTTGAATTCACCAATTTCATCCTAGATATATCTCCCCCACCAACCCACATCACTCAAAGAGGTTGACTCCAACTTCTAGACTTTGAATATAGATGGCTCTTCCAAAAAGGAAGGCAGTGAAGCCTGGTTAATCCTCATCACCTCAGAGGGAGAAGATTTTAAATGTGCCCTCCGTTTCCAATTTGGAGCAAGTAACAATGAGGCCGAGTATGATGCCCCAATAATAGGTCTCAGATTGACCAAAAACATGGGGGCCAACTGCCTTCAAGTGTTCAGTGACTCCCAATTGGTGGTTGGACAGATAAGTGGAGAGTTTGACGCAAAGGAGGCAAAAATGAGATCATATAGAGATGTGGTTCTACCCCTTACATGCCTCTTTAACAATTTCCACATTAGACACATCCCATGGTTTGCTAATTCCCAGGCCAATGAAATGGCTTGATGAGCCTCAGCAGACCAGTAAGACCTTAGTCACAGAGTCAAAATCGAATACCTAGCATACCCGGCAATCTCACTAAATCCGCAAGAGATCTACCTACTTCAGAATGAATGTATCCCATAGGCGCAAAACATTATCTAATTCTCGAGCAGGGAGTGCTACCAAGAGATAAAAAGGAGGTAGACAAGGTCAGGGCTCGGTCAGCTAACTATATAATCAATGAAGGCATCCTGTACAAATGAGGATTTTCACGACCGTATCTCAAGTGTTTAAATGCTAACCAGGCCATCTATGTTATGAGAGAAATACACAAAGGGGTTTGTGGAAACCATTCTGGAGGATGGTCACTAGCTGAAAAGATCCTTCGCGGGAGCTATTTTTGGCCCACGCTTAACCAAGATATTAACGAATTTGTACTTAACTGTGACAAATGCCAATGTTTTGCCAACATACCTCATGTTTTCCCAACAGAGCTGATCACACTTAGCAGTCCGTATCCCTTTGCCAAATGGGGAATCGATTTGGTAAGTCCCTTGCCGATTGGCAAAGGCTCAATTAAGATCATCGTGGTTGCCATCGACTACTTCACCAAGTGGGTGGAAGTAGAGCCTCTTGCCAAGATTACCGAGCAGAACACCACTAGATTCATTTGGCAGTCCATTGTATGCAAATTTGGGGTCCCCCAGGCAATCGTCTCAGACAATGACAAACAGTTTGACAATGCCAAATTCAGAGAATTCTATGAGGAGCTCAACATCAAGACCTATTTTTCCTCTCCCGACCATCCTCAAGCTAACGACCAGGTTAAAGTCACCAACCTTTCTCTGTTAAAAATTATCAAGACCAAGTTGAAAGCAGCCAAGAGTCTCTAGGTAGAAGAGTTACTAAATGTGCTCTGGGCGTATTAGACGACAACACAAACCCCCACAAGAGTCATGCACCCTAACCTAGAGCTAAATGAAGAGCTACGGAGGGCTAACCTAGACATTATTGAAGAACTACAAGAAACAACCGCCATTAAACTAGTTTCTTACCCGCAAAAGATGCGGCAACACTATAACAACAGAGTCTGACCCAGGGAGTTCGCAGTGGGAGGCCTAGTCCTAATAGAAATGACTTTGGCCACCAAGAACCCAGCCAAAGGCAAGTTGGCAGCTAAGTGAGAAGGGCCTTACATTGTCAAATCTAGGTTGCGCCCAGTCACTACCGTCTACAAGATATGGAGGGACCTTCATCATCTATGGAATGTTGAACACTTGAAGCGGTATTTTCAATAGAACAAAGTCTTTCTCTCATGTCTCGTTTATTTTACTATCATGATCAACGCAATGTATCAGCTGACTTTGGCAGGATTCCATATTAATGAGAAATACACTTCACTTCTGTTACCTGCATTGCTTACTTTTTACATTTCAAATCAACAAGCCTCAGCCAGACTGAGCATGAAGAGCTTAGCAAGACTCAGTTCAAAAAGCCTCAGCTAGATTGAGCATAAAGACCTCAGCCAAATTGAGTTCCAAAAGCCTCAGCCAGGCTAAACATGAAAACCTCAGGCAGACTGAGCATGAAGACTTTAGCTAAGTCTAAATATGCCCCCTCAGCTAGACTGAGTTCCACATGAAACCCTCACCTCAACTGAATTCCCAACACCTCATCCAGATAGAGCCTTCCATATAGTGGTCGGTCGGTCATGTTGAGTCCAATGTAGTAGGCCAGTCCTAGTTGACAGACCATCCTTTCAGTCCAGAACAACCTAGCTGACTGCCCTTTAATGGAGGCTTTTTACATGATTTAATCAATAATTGCCGATCCCCAGTATGCACTTACATTTTCTTTAGCCAAATCAATATAAGTCTCAATGCTACTAGCGTACCAACAGGCATGGCTCTCCAATGAAGATTAACTTTACATAAGCCCAAATGCTCTATTTGATCCATTTTGGTCCATTTTTTCATGAGTCTTTGTCACATTTTTCACAAGTCTTGTTAAGCCCGTTAGTTTTATTTTCCAATGACGTTCAGACTTTACATGCTCAAAAATGACAAGCTATCACCAGTGATAGCAATTGTAGTTTTCCTTTAAGAATTATCCAAATCACAAAGTTCTCCAGTATCCCAAGCCATAGCAAAACAAAACTTCATATAACCATATTTTTATTACTGAGTTCAAAAACAACCTTTGTGTATTATTTCATTTCAGTTTGCCAATTACAAGTTGTACATATTTTTTACACGAAAATCAAGCAAGTTATAAAAAGAACAAGTCTGAGTTTAGGCTTTCCCTCGCCATCGACCGCCTTCTTCCTCTAACAAAATCAGATTCTCTTTTTCAATTCCCTCGTCCAGTGGAGTGCAGGCGATGTCTCCATCTCCTAGCTCTGCAAGTGTAATGATCCGAACATGCATCTGAATAATTAGTCATCCAATTACATTGTTATGTGCTAAATGATTATCTGTTTGATAAGAAATTGTATGCGAATTAGAAGGATTTGAATTTATATCTGTTGTTTATAGAAAAATAAGTTGCAAGTGCAACTTTAAACTGAAAAATTGAAGGTCTTAGAGGCGCCAGAAACCAAAATTGGGTACATATTTGTGATTAGCATGATTTTTAGGACTTAATGAGAAGTTTGATAAAAATATTAATTGAAATGAATTAAGTGGGTTTAATTGAATATTATATATATATTGGCCTTAATTGAGAGACTCAACAAAATATCTTTATTCTTGAAGACATAAAAAATGTAGAGAGAGAGACTCACTTTTGTGTTTGGGGTTGTTTACCCCCTCTTAAGCCTTGTTTAGCCTTGCTTTTGTGCCTTCTTTGTGAGCTTCGGGATCACCTTGTTTTGGCCTTCTTACCACTGAAATCTAGAGGGATTTTAGTGGTGGGAATGGTGTTTTAAGGTCCCAAAAAGGAGAGGGTATCCCCTCTCCTTGTGTCTTCAATACTTGCCTTGAATGCCTCATGTGTGAGCATGTTTGTTAGGCTTGTTTTAGCTTGTATATTAGCATGTATTTGTGGTTTTTTTGTTGAGGCTTACCACTGTTTTTGCTTGGATTGATCACTCCATGCATGGTTTATACACTTGTAGTGTAAATCACACACACTAGCTTTGTATGCTTCATGATGTAGCATATATTTCTAGCTTGCTTGGAGTCCTTTTCAGCATGTTCTTGGGCTTGTTTTACCATGATATACCTCTGTTAGTGTTTGGTTTAATAGCCTCTACATGCTTCATGTACTTGTCTTGCAATCCTCTCATTTGTCTTAACATCATCATGCATTTGGATCATCATCCTTACTTGTTTTGGCTTAACTTCAAGAAGCTTTTGTCCATGTTGTAACATGTTTAAGCTCTAATTTTGGTTGTCTTGGTCATGTATGACTTGTTTTGTATAGCCTTGGTTCAATCTACTTGTTAGCTTTGAGTATTGAGTCCTCTAGCATGCATGACTTGGACCATTTTCATGATTCGGCATCATTTCATAGGTGTTTTTAGTCCATGTTTCATGCTCAAATGCTTGCACTTATCACTCCTTTAATGCTTTAAAGAGTTGATGTTTGATGCCTCATGAATGGATCATTATGCATGCCTCCATGCTTAGGTCTTTGGGATGCCATCTAAGTGGGTTTTTGGCCTTGTTTTACCATGCCATAACTCTATTTTTTTTCATTGGTTAAGTCATGCCATGTGTGGTTGTGATAGGTGTAGTGTAACACCCCTTTTGTAGCCTTGCATGCCTCATGTTTTTGGTGTTGTGTTCTAGCTTATGTTGGCTAGTTTCAAGCATATTTTTGGTCTCATATTGACCTGTCTTGGGACTGTTTTGGGTGCCCTTGGCCCTTTGGGGCTTGCCTTGCATAGCCATGGTTTAAGTCCATTGGTTAGCCTTAAGCTTTAGGCTTTCTTGCACGCTATACTTGCTTTGTTTGGTTGATTTGGCATCATTCCTCACATATTTTCAGAGCTTATTGCATTGCCACATTCTCATGTTTGTCACACCGTGCTCATGTTTGACAGTTGTGTCTTGTTGCCTAGCTCATGGGTCAATTGGCATACATGTTTGTTTTGCATT
Organism: Camellia japonica; assembly: GCA_030407325.1. Classification (NCBI taxonomy): domain Eukaryota; kingdom Viridiplantae; phylum Streptophyta; class Magnoliopsida; order Ericales; family Theaceae; genus Camellia; species Camellia japonica. Next base: position 98,118,406 of record JAPPVO010000031.1, read on the forward strand.
TTGGTACCATCATTTTAGCACTTCTGACCACTGATTTGGGCATGTTTGAGAGCTGTCCATTTTAGTTTAAGTCCATCTTCACATGTTGTTGCATGCTTGCCTTACATGTTGTCGCATGCTTGTTGCATACTTGTTACATTGCATGTTGTTTCATGCTAATTTCATTGCATCATGCTTGCATAGCATTGTGTGTGCATGCCTTGCCTCTTGATCAAACATGATAAAGGTTGAGGCACCCTTATGTGTTTTGTGCATTCATTCCACATTGAATTGCACACTTGGCTCATTTGGCCATCATGCATTGGAATGCGTGATTGGTGGCCTGAGGGTCGAGAACTACACACCTTTGAGCCTTAAACATGATAAGGGGTGTAGTTGTAAACATTGTCTTGCAAATGTATTGCCATACCTCTATTTGTCCTTTGCTGCAGCAAAACAGCATTTTGCAGGAAAAGATGGCCGATCGGCTATCTAGTGTGCCGATCGGCTAAAAGTGTTTGGCCGATGACCTCATAAATGGTCGATGACAACTTTCCTTTGGCCGATGGCCTCTCAGAGTCTCCATGAGGTGGTTCTAGAGCATCACAGAGCTTTTCACAGTTTTCAGAGGTGTAAAACAATGCAAACAGAGGCAACATGAGGCATGGCAACGGATTTCCGAGCAAAGCCGATCGAGCATGCGCTTGTCCCTCTTATCGAGGCCGCTTTACTGTTTTTGGAGCTTAATTAATTTGTTTAATTAGTTAAGAGTTGTGTAATAATTAATTAGCTTGTTAGTTGATTAATTAATTGATTTGTATTATTCTTTCGGACCTTCCGTCGAGAGGGCCAATTGTTGTAATAAGTGTACGTGTGTGTGATGCATGTTTTCCAACCCCACGTCTTTCTCCCTTTTACTTAACCGCTTACGATGGTTAGTTTTAGGATATATTTCATTTAGCATCCTTATGCTATGCATGTTTGCATCATTCATCTCTATTGCATGCACCGGGCTCGGCGCATCATACTAACCGTATTATATTTCAATTCCTACTTGAATACATGTATCGAGTTGTCGCATCTCATATGCCATCTTAGAATAGCTGAGCCTATTTCTAGTTGCATTTTGCATGTGTTGCATTAGCCATCTTAACATGAACTAGGATCATGCATTGATTACTAACTAGTTCTTTATTTTGGCTCGGAGTACACTGTGAGTGTTTATGCTTTAGCATCTTGCATGTGTGTAAGTGTTGCTATAATAGCATACTTGCCATGAGGCTATTTGCTTATGTGATATAACTGCCTGTATGCTTGTGGGTGAAGGTTGGATTGCTTGAATTTGAACAATTCATTGAATCCTCGATTTAGCCTACTTGCGAGTAGCAAACTTCAAACCATTTTCCAAACAACAAATATACAACGCTTTGTTCCAAATTAGGTGATCTAGTCTATACTTGTGTGTTGTGCGCATCACATAGTAATTCTAGCTAAGAACTGAAATAAGAACGCATGTGTTTTCAAAAACAAGATATCATGCTTAGTACAGGCTGATCTTTGATCGGGCGAGCGGGGGTGCTCATTGCATGACCTTCCCCTCTCGTACCTAAGTTCTCGAGCCGAGGCAACTTTGGTGATGACGGACACGTGGCCTTAGGCAACGAGTCAGGGTTTCCTAAATTCCCCCAAAATAAATATTTAGGCGGCGACTCTGTATCTGGCAAAGCAGTCCATGTTTGGCACTTCTTTACAAAAATCAGTTTTCCAAAACGATTTACCGGATTTGGACTCTTTGGTGATTTATCGGTCTTGCATTGCACTTTGCAATATTAGATTCAAAACCGTGACATTTGAGTCCGAACTGTAGTATGCTAGAGAGCAAACGAGATTTCGCGCCTTCGCAAGCGCGGAGCTTCGGGAGTTCTCAGGGCGCGTCTACAATATATAAAGGATAAATTACACGCACTTCCTTGAGATTTGAAAAAAATACAGTTGGTCCTATATTTTTGACATAATTACACTGATATATCTTAAGATTCTAATTCACATAGCAGTTAGACTATTTTTCATCAATAATTTTTTAGTCATATGAATGAAAAAAATAATATTATCGTCTCTTTTCCATTAATATTTATATTTATTTTTATTTATTTCAGTATCTACCACCATTGACATTCATTTCGATCACGTTAACCATACTAAAAATAATGCTAGTGTAATTTTGTTAAAAATATAAAACTAACTGTAATTTTTTTTTTTTACAAACTTCAAAAAAGGTTACTGTAGGGAGCAGGCTCCTCTCCAATCCAAGTCGGACTAGAGAGTGTTGTTAGGCCTCTTGAGCTTACTACGAAGCCTGTATCAATGGGACTCGTCGAGTAATTCATCTCTGTAGAAAACCATGTTGATTGGATATTGATATCTACTTGATGATCAGATCACATTTGTGTTGACGATAAATATGATTTTTAAAATAAATTGTGTTGGTTGTTCATATATTTTGGTTTTGTGTTATTTTGGTCTTCATAATTTCAATTGCCTCAATTTTAACAATAAATTTATGAATTTGTCTCAATTTAATCTAATTGATTATAATTGTTAGCAATTTTTGATAGAAAATACACATATAAATGGCATGTATCATACTTTTAGGTGCAAAATTATAAACTTGTTCAACTCAGTGAGTTGACATAAACCAATACAATGACCATTTTCTGTCAAAAACACCAATGTCATTATTATTTTGACTAAATTGATACAAAATATAAAATTAAGAGTCAAAATTTAGTTAATTAACAGTGTAGAGACTAAAATGACACAAAAATCAAAATATAAATAAGTGTAATTTATCAAAAAAAAAAAAAAATACACTAGTCGTACTCGTGGTTTAGAAAAAAAATTATAGTTAAGCTCACCCCAAGCATACAAAATCAGAACTTTTTGCAGTTTAAAGTTAAGCTTAAAATAATAAGAAAATAGGTCTAAAAGCTTAAGCAAGAATGGGGGTTTAAAAGTAAGAAGCTCACCATTGAAGAACACCTTCAAGAACACTACTCCAGCAGCCTCCTCTGGCCAAAACTAGCTCAAGAACACTAAAAACAACTCCTAAGGACCTCAGCAACCAAAGGATGGTGTTCTACTAGGTGTTTGTGTGCAATAGTAAGACAAAAATACACTTTAGAGCACAAACACACACACAAATGTGGAGAGAGAGGAAATATAGAGAGAGAGAGATATAGAACTTCTATATCAAAATTCTAGAACCCCTGGAAAGGGAGGGGAGGCTCTCTTCTTATAGAATTCCAATTCTCAAGCTTGTTGAACAAGCTTGAGTCTTGAAACAAATCCCTTCATACACGTGTATGGAGGATGTGAATTGTGGATACAAGCTGTCACAACTGGTAGAAAATATCTACAAAAAGCAAATGGAAAGGTCTTGGCTCAAAAATATGGCCGATCGACCAACATAAGTGCCGACTGACCAAAAAGAGTGCCGATCGGCCAACACTTTTGGCCGATGGCAAGAACACAAGGCCGATGGCATCATGCCTTGGCCGATGGGTTGAGGGGATGGCCAACAAGCCACCCTCTTCCTCAAAAGCAAAAATACAAGTGTTTGGTCCATAACCAAGCACAAAACAGACAAGTTGAGAGATCCTAAGGCAAGGCGCGCGGCCGAGACCTTCGGGAACTCAAAACGAGCACGAGCATGGATGATCATCGAGTGTTCAAACGATGACATCCAAGTCTTGAGGACGGTCAAAATGGGGTGTCTATTGTTGCCCCTCTTTGACAGAGCTTGAAGTCATAAATAACGTGAGTGGATGTCAAAGCCCGAAGATGACCCATTTTGACAAGCCGTACGACTTGGGCAAATAACAAAATGTAGATGCAGTTGTTGAACCTAAGAGTTGCCTAGGTATCCCTTTGCAGGAATCAAACCAGCGTAGTTTAGGCGCAGAATTCAAATGATATACAGTGCAATGCAATAATATAATCAAACCACAAGTAGTGCTTACCCACACAATACCATAAAGGAATGGAGGTGAAAATCAAACTACGTTTTATATAGAAAAGAGTGGGCACAGCAAACGACGCTTGACACAGGCTTAAGTGCCTACATCTTCAATACTGGACTCAGTGCAACATGGATGTTTACACATAACACAATCGTGTTTCAACGTGAAAGGGATGCGAGCACATGCAGAACTGTGTTCTTCACAGAGAGGGTACAAGTAATTGGGTGGTATGATATAAGTGATGAATGATCTGCTAGGGAAAGATAATGATCCTAAATGCTGAATGCAACAAGATAAAGTACGATGCAATGGATGTAGTGAATAAGGCATAGGCCGAACCACATTTTACCTAAAAAAGCCTGGACACAAAACAAACCACATCTAACACAGAAAAGTGTGCACACCCTCAATATTGGCCTCAGCGCAACATGGGTACTTACACATGACAGAACCATGTTTCAACGAGGGAAAGGTATGAGCATATGCCAAAGTAAGCTTAACATGGAAAGGATACAGGTGATAAAAATGGGATGATATAATGGATGCGATGGACAATGTAGTAGATGAAATAAGGTGACATACTCCAACATGCTGGAATCGTGAGAGAGGAAGAACAAATCCCAAACACGCTGAAATCTTGTGAAGAAGGGAACACTCGAACCACACTAAAATCGTGAGAAGAGGTCTTGAGAAAACCGTTCAGGGTTGCGTTCCATGAGTCCTGAGATAAATTCCAAACACACTGATATTGTGTGAGGAAAGGAACACTCAAACCATGCTAAAATCGTGAGAAAAGGTCCTAAGAAAACCACTTAGGGTTGTGTTCCACGCATCCTGAGATAAATTCCAAAAGCGCTGAAATCGTGAGGAGGAAAGGAACAGAACCATGCTGAAATCCTGAGAAGAGGAAGAACACTGCTCAGGGTCGCATCTCATGCGTCCTGAGATAAATTCTGAACACACTGAAATCATGTGACAAAGAGAACACTCAACACGCTGAAATCATGTGAGGAAGAGAACACTCAAACCATGCTGAAACCGTGAGAAGAGGTCCTGAAAAAAAACCGACTCAGGGTCGCGCCGCACACCTTGAGATAAATTCCAAACATGCAGAAATCGTGGGAGGAAAGGAATAATCTAACCCACGTTGAAATCGTGAGAAGAGGAAGAACACCGCTCAGAATTGCATTCCTGCACACCCTCAAATATAAAAAATTGCTCGGGAACACGTCTCACGCATCCTGAGAATAGCCCCGGGGGACAATGATCCTAACACTGCTCAGCGTAAAAGGATAAATGATACAAGATAATGCAAGATGCACATAAATGCAATAAGTGCGATAGATAATATGATATGTGTGTGACAAGCAATGTAGTGAATGATGTTTAGAGAATGCAATAAACAACAAAGCGGCGCTTAGAAAGCACCTCATGGGCTGAGTGGCGATGAACCGCTCTACTTCCTGATCACTTTCACAACTTTCCCTATTCTCCAACAGGGTGACAGACTAGGTTGGTTCAGTATCCAGAATTGAGGGCATACAAGCTACCTTAACCTATGGGGTTGCCATACAGATTTCAAGCCGGGGATACACCCCTGGGTATTTAAAACCAGACTTTAGTCTTAGAAATTTTTGAACCTTTGTGTTCTAGGCATCGCCATTTGAACTCTATTTTCCACCGTCGCAGTTGGTCTCTTAGGAACTCATTAGAAACCCAGCCAAGACGCCTCTGATGGGAATAGTGTTCAGGGAGAGCACTTTGATCGCCATTCTGACTTGAAGCAAGCTTTGAACTTGGGGTCGAGGTACACTCATACTCCGAAGAAATGACAAGGTCTGAGAAGGTGCATCTGGAATGAAATCCCGGAAATTACTGAAGTTGAAACAAACTCAGATGCTCCAATTTTCCCTCTTTTCTTTTGCTTTGCAGTCCAGAACCTGTGTAGCATCAGATAGTGTCCTCGTTTTATTGCTCTCTCATTGATGAGGTTGGAATCTGAGTTTATGAATGAAAGAATTTTTGTTTATACATCTGGTGGGAAATGCCACGGCACCGAGCTTAGAAACAATTTATTAATTTGAATTGAATGCAAGATGAGTTCGTCTGAATCGGGATAGTCTGAGTCTATGACTGACCACAGTACACCACGACTCAACAAAGGAAAAACAAAGTAAAAAACAATCTAAACACGTCTATTTACACTAAAAATGACTCAAAACAAGAATTGAGACAAACAAAAACAACAAACACAACACTTGGATGTTTACCATAAGTGGGAGACCTCTCAGTTCACAGGGAGCCCACTGCTTCTCTAGGTATTGTTTCCCACTCTTTCTCATTTGTGATTCTCACATCACTTGGCACTCAATCTCTATTTTCTCTGAAAGCCCTTTCCTTACTTTTTCTCTCAGCGCACATCTCTCTATTCTTTAATCTCTCTTATTTTTATCCCTTCCCAAGTGTGGTTGATGGATAAGCTAGAAGTTGTGGACCTTATGAAGAGAGGCGAATATCTTGCTCCATTTCTAGTTCGTGCTTCGCACTTGGCTTGATACCTCATTGCTTAGAGGATGAGAGAGCTTTTTGGCCTCTGCTGCTAGCTTCAGTTGTGCCTTTTCTGGCGAGCACGTTGACAATGGGGAAAAGACAGAAAACTTGTGCCCCTAATTCATCATTTTGACCATTTTTTAGTTTTTGGCTTTCTGTTAAAACAATTTTGACCAACATGAGAGTTAGATTGACATGCTTGTTCAATTTTTGCTTTGAAATCATGTAAGTTAGGCTATGAGCACTGAAAATTTTCCTTTTTTGGGTTGAAGACATGGTCCAATTTTGGAAAAATGGAATAATTTTCAAAAAAATTAGTCAGCTTTACTAAAAATCCTCAAAAACTATTTTTGCAGATGGCCACTACCCAACCAACGAGGAATTAACTCTTGAGATGCACAACCTTAGATCTGAACTTGATTTGTCATGCAGCTGAATGTTTTAAAGGAATATGACAATCAATTTTGAATGAAGATTAGCACGAAGATGAGCCAATTTGCACATGGATAGGATAGTCAGTTTGAATAACGATAAGCCAACCAACATGGACGAGACAAGCAGGTTGAAAATGGTCGGGGCTGAACTTCAAGATGAAGTTGCCTACGTATCCCAAAGATGGGAATCAGGCCGTGCGTAGTTCTCGGGATAAGGTGCACTCGGGTATTAACACTCTCCTTTTGCGCTTTAACTTTTTGCCAAAGCCACCCTTCCGGGTTTTCAACCTTGTGAGCTCTATTTTTCTTTCTCTTTTTTCTTTTTTCTTTTTTCATTTTTTCTTCATTTCTTCACTTTTTTTTCTTTTTTCTTTTTTGTTTGTTTTCATTTTTTCATTTTTGTTCTTTTTCTTTTTCATGGTCTAACTTTTGCTTGGGTCACCCTTTCGGGTTTTTGGCCCAACGAGCCTTTCGAGGATGGGGAAGTTTAACTTGTCTAGGTTGATTGGCCATAAGATCTCTAAGCCATCTGAATCTGCGAGAATGGCTGTTGTAGAATGGTTGTTGTTTGCTGATGATGTAGTCTCTGATGATATAAAAGCCTATCCAATTGGGTTTAAATTTGCCCCAAGTGTTGTGGATAAGAACTCGATTGTCTTTTCAGTAATAAATTTTCTTCTCTCCATTTATGGAATTTGGCTTTCTTGCTGATCTCTATAGGCTTGAGAAATGACCCCGTTTTGAATCTTTGAGCACATCTAACATTTTTGCCCCTAGTTCAAGGGTTGCTTCTCAACCAGCTATGTAAGCTTCCTTCGAGCACATACGACCTTCTTACCCCTAGTTTAAGACTTGCTTCCAATTCGGCCATGCAAGCCTCATATTGTGGTTAATCGTTGAACATTCTGAATCAAAGTTTGAAAGCAAAGGGGTCGAGTCTTGAGTCCTAGAGTGATCCTATGTTGTACAATCTCAAGATCAATTCCACGCATGTCTTCATAGGACCACGCAAAACATTTTTTGAAATCTTTTAATAAAGCGACTAGTCATTCGTGCTCTTCTAAAGACAATGTAGAACCAATCTAGACCAAAATAGGATCCTCCTCAGTACTCATATTAACTGACCTGACCTCAATCATTAAGGGCTTAGCATGCCTCTCTTGCTCTCAGTTGATCAAATTTTGCAAATCCCGAGAAAAGTTTTGAAAAACTTTGGTCAATACAATGATTTAAAGGCACATAAAAGTAGGTAAAAATTACAGCTGTTTCATTCAGATTTTCTAGCTCAACTGGCTCAATGATAGAAACAGACGCAAAAGAAAGAGTGTAAAGACAAACAAAACAAACAGGAAAATGATGTCCGAGTTAACATGCCCGAAATCACCTAATCCTAACACAACAAGACTCACTCAATACAAAAAGACTGACTCAATACCCAAGTCTGAAAGTAAAAGAAACAACATTTTCAAAGTACTAAAACAATGTGTGCCATCCACTACATCTGGAATAAAAAAAGCACCATCAGCAGGTGGTTCATCCCCGATCACATAGTCACATTATCCCCCAAGGTCATCGATCTAGTGCCGATAAACTTTGTAGGACCTGGTGGAGTGATGAGCTTATTGTCAATCAAATCTTGAACTTGTAGACACCCTATTTTTGACCGACCTTAAGACTCAGACGTCTTCGATTGAGCGCTCGGTGATTGCGCATGTTGTGCTCATTTCGAGGTTTCGGAGTTCTTGGCCAAGAGCCTCACCTCCGGACCTCGGGACTCTTTGTACTTCGACTCGGTCCGCGGACCAAGTTTTGTTTTCTCCTCCCGGAGGGAGGGAGAGGTCTTGTCGACCATCTCTCAGTGGTCGTAGACTACTTCTCGTGGTCGTAGGCCACTGTTCCCGTTTGGAGACTAGTTTCCGGTTTCGGAGCCGTCGGCCGTGCGCCTCGGTTCAGGACCGCTTAACATTCTCCGTTTGGCACGGTTTTTGGAACACATCTTGTTTCCTCTGTCTAGAGGGACGCTGTGGTCCGGGAAACCACTTTTGTGGTCATACGCCACTTTTTGTGCTCAACAGCCAGTTTTCGAGGCCCCGGGCCGCGCGTCTTGCCTCCCGAACTCTCGTTTTACATCCGTGTTGGTTCGTTCTTGGCACGAACCTTATTTTCCTTGTTTGGAAGGTGGTACAAGGGTGGGAGACTAGCTTTTTCCTTGGAAACCACTTTTCTCCCCGCCAGTCGGTTTTTTGGTTGGGAAGCTGGTTTTCTTGGTCTTTGGGCCATATTTTCTGGTTTCCCACCCCACCATTGGCTTGCTTTCAGTGTGGAGACCACCATTACCCTTGGCCGACTAGCTTTTTATCTGGGAGACCACTTGCCCTGGTCGGCCGACCAGGGAAAGTGGTTGGCCGACCACTTTTTCTGGTCGGCTAGTTTCCCCCTGTTTTGTCAGATTGTGTGGATGCCAGCTGTGCCAGTTGGAAGGCACAGACTGTATCCTCCATACATGTGTATGTATGGAGGATTTGTACCCAAGCTTTTAGTTTCTTGAGGAAGCTTTAGCTTCAAACCTCTATAAGAGAGGCCCTCCCTCTCCATTCCAAAGGTTCAAAAAATTTGCTAAGGCAAAAATATATATATCTCTCTATATCTCTACATTTTTGGTTCAAAAGTGTGTTGTTCTTGACCTATTGCACCACACCTCATAGCCATACACCTTCACCATTGATCTAAGGTTCTTAGAGGTTATTTTTAGAGGTTGAAGAGTTGGTTTCTGGTCCTAAAGCTTGCTGGTTTTGCTGAGCTTCAAGGGTAACTCCTTTTCCCTCTTTTTAAGCTCTATCTTGATCATTCTCTTGGCCATACTTGCATGCATATTTAGGCTTTGTTGTCAACTAAAAAAAGCTTCATATTTAAGTGCTTTTCATGTTTGTTTAAGGCTCTTTTGGTGTTGAGGGTCATCTACCCTCTTGCATGCTCTTTTTAGCCTTATTTTGTGCCATGCCATGAGACCTTTGTGTTGATCTTTGCTAGGCCTTTTAGCCACTGAAATCCAGCGGATTTTCAGTGGTTGGCATGTGGTTTTGAGGGCCTAAATCAGAGAGGGGAGACCCTCTCTCTTTTGGCCTTGTTTATTGGCATTTTTGGCCATTCAAAGGAGCACATACTTTTATACTTCTAAGGCTTGGTTCAGGCCCTTTTTGGTGACTTTTGGGACCTACCTAGACTCTGTCTATGGCTGGTTTGGTCACCTTGTGTTTGCCTCTTGCATGTGTAGAATAATCCCTTTCATGGCTTATCAAAGTAGCACCTCATTCTTGCATGTATTAGTCATGTCTCAGTGGGTTTTGGCCATCATTTGGCATGCCATGATTCTTTTTTGGCTGGTTTGGTAGCCTCTCATATGCTTCATATGCTTGTAGTGTAAATCATGTTTACTAGCTTGAATTGCATGATGTTTTGGCCCTCTATTCTAGCATATTTTGGCCATGATCCAAACTGATTTTGTTCATATTTTGGGCTGTCTTAGCTCTGTTTTGAGGCCTCTTGGTCGAATGATGCTTGCCATGCATGCTTGTAGTGTAATAGCCTTGCCTAGCTTTGAGTTTTTGAGGTCCCTTGCATGCTTTACTTGAGGTATTTGCATGTTTTGGCATTATGAGGAATCTTATTTCAGAGCTTATTTCTTGGCCATATTCTCATGTTTGTCACTCTTTCAATGTGCTTGAGAGTTGCATCATTATACCCCATTTGTGAGCCATTGCATGAGTTTCATTTTTGTGCCTTTCAAGCCATCATCTTAGTTCACTTTTGCTCCTATTCTGGCTTGGATAGGGTCTATTTGGAGTTGGTTTGGCCATTTGAGCATTGCCTTGCATGCCTATAGTGTAATACACTTCACTAGTTTCGGTGCTTAGGCCATTCAACATGCATTGTGTGAGTTGTTTACATCATTTGGAGTCATTTTGTATGCCATTTTAGAGCTGGAACATGTGTCCTTGCACTCCATATTTCATCCTTTTCAATGCATTTGGAAAGTTGTGTTTTATGCCTTAGGCTTGGGCCATTGCATTGGGCATGTTTGCATGAGTTTTGGAGCCTTGTTTTCATCATCTTTAGCCACTGATTTGGGTGTGGCTGAGGCCCATCCATTTTGGTTTAAGTCCATTTTGCATCAAGTATGCCATTGTAGTTCATAGCATTGAGTATGCCACGTTGTCGTATGATTGATCATTGCATTGTGCATGCCTTGTTCATCTCATCGTGTATATTAGTTCCACGTGCATTATGGGTTGTTTTGGGAAGTTGGTAAAAAGCTGGCTTTTGGCTTTTTACTAAGTTTTTTGGCTTTTTCGATAGTGATTTGGGAAGTTGGTAAAAAGCTGGCTTTTTTGCTTTTTGATTTAATATTTTTTAAAAGTGTCACATCACTACAAAATGACCAAAATACCCTCAGCCAATTGAAGAAATTTACCTAAGCTGAGGGTAGTTTTGTAAATAGTCAAGTTGCGTTTTTGGCATTTTCTGCGTTTTTGCTAGAGCTTCCCAAATGGCATTTTTAGCTTTTTTGCACACTTTGGCGTTTTGTTCCCCAACCAAAAAACGTGGCGTTTTGACCGGGTTGCCAAAATGGCACTATGTATGCTAGTGTCATGAGCATTGTGCATGCCATGTAGCTTATAGCATTGTGCATGCTAGTTGCATGTTTGCATGTTATCCCTTTCATGTTTGTATCACTTAGTTGCATTGCATTAGGATTGCATGCTAGATTTGTATTTGTGCATGCCATGTTTGTTGCATTGTGTTCGGGATAGGAGTTAGTCCGAACACGGGAAACGAGGGATTTCTCATACTCAAAGTAACGAAACGTGCCTCGACTCCCGGTCGCCGACATTCTTGACTACCCATGATGGAGTTGTTGGCTTTAGGTATTTGTATGTGCATTCATTTCACATTGAGTCGTGTAATTCGGTTCCTCGGCCATCATGCAGCGAAATGCATGATTGGTGGCTCGAGGGTCGAGGACTACAATCCCTTGAGCTTATGCAATGATGGGGAGAGTGGTCGTGCACACATGTGTTGCGAATACTTTTCCATCTCTCTCTCTTGCCTTCTATTGCAGAAAACCAGAAACCAGGGGCAGAAACTGGTCGGCCGACCAGGTTTAGTGGCTGGCCGACCACTTTTTCTGGTTTTTCACCACAAAAGTGGTCGGCAGGTGGTCTCCAAGGCCAATAGCTGGTCAGCAGCCTTTCCACAGATTCCCAGGGTAGAGTTTCGGCCTTCTAGAGCTTTGTGCAATGTTCTGAGGTCAATTGCAAACAGAGGCAAGTCGGGGCGTCGCGAGGGATTTTCGAACAAAGCAACTCGAGCATGCATGCATCCTTTGTCATCCAAAGCAGAGCTGAGGCAGCCTATTCCATGTAGTTTACATGCTTACTTAAATTGCTTACTTAGTTAACTTGTTAATTAATTAGAGTTGTGTAATAATTAGCTGTAGTTTGTTATTTGTTTCACTGTGTAATAACTAGTTTAATTAGATTAGTTTAGATTAGCTAGTTGGTTCTGTACTATTCATTCGGACCCTCCTCCGAGAGGGAAATGTTGTAAATAAGTGTGCGTGTGTGTGATGCATGTCTCCCAACCCCCATTTCTTTCTCTCTTTTATTTACCAGCTTACGATGGTTAGTTTTAGGGCATGTTTCAATTAGCATCCTCATGCTCGCATGTTTGCATCCATTCATCTATCTTGCATGCACCGGGCTCGGCACATCATACTAACTGCATTGTATTTCAATTCCGAGTTGAATACATGTTATCTGTAGCATCTCATATGCCATCTTAGAATAGCCGAGCCTATACTAGTTGCATTTCGCATGTGTTGCATTAGCCATCTTAACATGAACTAGGATCATGCATTGATTACTAACTAGTTTATGTTTTGGCTTGGAGTACTCGGTGAGTGTTTATGCTTTAGCATCCTTGCATGTGTGTGAGTGACTGCCATGATAGCATGCTTGCCATGAGACTAACTGCTTATGTGATATACCTGCCTGAATGCCTGTGGGTGAAGGTTGGATTATTTAAATTGGAACAATTCATCGATCGCGAGTTTTAAGCCCACTTGAGAGTGGCAAATCACCATGTTTTCTGAGCCCACTTGAGGGTGGTAAAATCCGCATTTTGGCCTACTTGCGAGTAGCAAACCGTTTTCAAAAACAAACATGAGATGTTTTGTTCCAACTTGGACGATCTAGTCTATACTTGTATGCTGTGTGCATCATGTAGCAATTCTAGGCTAATAAACCGGAATAAGAACACATATGTTTTCAAAAACAAGATATCATGTTTAGTAGTGGCCGATCTTTGATCGGGCGAGTGGGGGTGCTCATTGCATGACATTCCCCAATCATACCCAAGTTCTCGAGCCGAGGCAACTTTGGTGATGACGGACACGTGGCCTTAGGCACGAGTCAGGGTTTCCTAAATTCCCCAAAATAAAATATTTAGGTGGCGACTCTGTATCTGGAAAAGCATTCCATGTTTGGCACTTCTTTCTAAAAATCAGTTTTTCAAAACGATTTGCCCGATTTGGACTCTTTGGTGATTTATCAATCTCGTATTGCACTTTGCGAGATCAGATTAAGAACCGTGACATTGAGTCCGAGCTGTAGTGAGCCCAATGAACAAAACGGGATTTTCCTGAGACGTTCGGGCGCGTCTACAGAACTTTATGGTGAAAACGAAAACAACCGTCAGTGTCATAGCCAATTTACTGATGGATGGCATAGTACTTGACAGCGTTATACTTGGCTGGAAGGGGATTAGGGAGAGGCCAGGGGTCAAGGGATTTGAGATAGCCTTGTCTTATGAGGATTTAGAGAGCTTCAGACAAGGTCATGTAAAGGGGATTGAAGGTGCGGTTGCCAATCCTGATAGGATTGACAGAGGGCTTGGCTAGTGTTGCCTGGGCTTGGAGATCTTTGACGGGTGTAGGATTGGAGCTGAAAGAGGTGTTTTTGGTATGACATCTTACTGCCGAATTCATAATGCTTTCAACTTGAGCGACAAAAGTGTCATCCATAGTTTTTGCAACAATTGCAAGCACATGCTGCTTGTTTAGCCTTTTGCCCTTCAAAGCCTCAATAGCCCACTGAAGATGTTCGTAGGGATCAATGCTTGCCTCGTCCTTGTTCTTGCCACTTGTTTCAGCTTTGCCAAGAGATTGGGTAGCTATATCGAAGCGAGGCCCATTCCTTGTTGACATGTGATCACCCAAACTCGAGATAGCTTTAGGTTGGCCCTTTTCAATTACAACTTGTCCCAAGATTGGGGAGCCTTTTGGCGTGAAATTTCTGGCATGTGATGTGGTCGATGATAGAGCCAAAATCCCAAAGGCTAAATCTGCCACAGTTCTCTGCAAATCTTCAATCATGCTCATTAGCTCAGAAGTAGTGGATTCATGGGTTTGAGATGATTGGGGTTCAAGTGCATCCATCATACACAGGTCCGTGCTTTCTGGAATGAACACCTCAGGCTTGGGTAAATGGACTGCGATGACGTATATGCTGGGATTGTAGGTGGATGGTAGTGTATGGATTAGGTTGAGGTGTGGAGGTAATGGGTTAGTGTTAACCTGAGGTCTTTTTGGTGGAGCTATGATCTCGTCGTCAATAAGATCCTGAATCTAATGACAAAAATGGATGCAGCGGTTTGTATCATAACCGTGTTGTTGATGATAAGCACAGTATCTAGTAGAGTCATGTCTTGGTGGAAGAGGATTTGGGAGGGGTCAAGGTTCTAGGAGCTCTCGCCTTTTTCTAGCAACGTTTTCAAGGCTTGAGAGAGACTCATGTAAAGAGGATGGAAATTTCGAGCTTGGGGTTGAGTTAAAGTGGTTGGTTTTTGGCTATTATCAGGAAAATGATTTTTGATAGGAGTGGTGACAATGTTTACTTCTGAGGAGTTCACAGCTGTGCTACCATTGGTAGTAGCATTGGAACTGTGGACAACATTCTTCTTCAAAGGCTCATTTTCTTCCACAATGATCCATTGTTTGATGGCATCCTCGATTTGAACCCCAATTTCATGGAGGTCCTTAACGTTGAATAGTAAGAGACTATCATTTTCTATAATCGCCTTTCATGCAGATTTCTAACAATGATATGGACTTGCTTTTTCTCTGGAGGCCTATTTGCCATCATAGTCACCTTTGACCTCCATCGAATAACAAACTTTGAGAAACCTTCCTTCGATTACTGACGCGTTGCCTCAAGATCATGAGTTGTGACCTCGATCTGCGTGTTATAGGAATATTGGGCAACGAAAGATTCAACCAACTCTTACCAGCTCTGTTTCACAGAGTCCTCCAATTTCGCATACCAGATGGTAGCTATTCTAGACATGGTTCAGCCGAATAGTGACAACTTCTAAACTCAGGTCATACCCATTGGTTGCAGGATATCAGAAAATAGACGCAGATGCAACATCTCCAGAGCCATCAAAACGGTCAATATACGGCACCTTGAACCGCTCCGGCAAAGTAATGGTAGATTAAGTAGATCCATCCTCAATACCTGGAATGGAGTTGACCCCCTATGCCTTTTTGAATAGCTTTTCAAGTTTGTTGACTTTGAGTAGGGTCGGGTCAAACTCTAACTCGTAAGATGCCTCAGCTGGAGCTCTAGACATTTGAACCAAGATTGGATCTGTCTGGTCTGGAGGAACAGGAATACCCGGTGAATCCTGAGTTGTATTGGCAACGGTGCCTGTCATAGGAGTAGCCATGTTAGGTGCATGAGAAACAGAAGCCGTAGCCGGTTGCTATTGTTGTTGTTACAACCTATTAGTGACCTCGGCTTGGCGGGCCATGTCGTGTTGGAGTGAGTCAACTGACTGCTATAGATGGAGTAGTAATTCCTCCAAATCTGATGAGGGATACTGAGCCATTCTAGAAGTAGATGGTAGTGCTTGGGGTAGACTAAGTATAGGTGAGCTGAGGGGTGATTGTTGAAATTGCTGAACTGGTGAACTTTGACTGACTCTTCTTCGCCTTACAACTGGTGATAGTGAAGCAAACACTGGCTGCTCCTGAACTAAATATCTAACCGCACAAAGTCTATTGACACAAGTTCAGAGTACTTGGGGGATAGCGGAGCCTTCTGAAGCTATGGTTCCAGGACTACATTGCAAAAAAGAAAACATACAGCACCTTAGTCCAATTTCACTAGAACAAATATGATCACAGTTGAGTGACTATACTCCCCACTTAATTCTGCCCAAAAATAGATACCAACTGTACCACTAATATGAAGCACCCCTGTACAGTTTCACTGTAAAGCACATACCAGGTAAAGAGAGCCAAAACACCCCTATAAGGGGGGCTAGGGTTACCATGTCCTAGCTTTGGCATGATCTAGGGTTTTATTACTTCAAGCAAGTAGTTCCACAAAACCTTGCACAAGGGTGAGTATCCTATTCTAGTTTGGATCAGTCACTATGGCTTACTATATGCAGCTAGGACAAATGGTCAAAACAGGGATACTTCAACAAGATTACCTAATATACCTTTTACACCTAATACCGAGAAGTGAGAGGAGGATCAAACGGCACAGCGGTAATCCAGATTCAAGGATTGTGTTCCCAACATGGCAGAGCCCACGACCGGTAAGACTTTTGGCAAGCTTTTGGGCAAGCCTCCAGCAAACTGTCCAAGAATAGTAGATGGCAAACACAGTGACTTAAGCGCACAAATGCAAATGCAATGTAAAGAACAAACACGTGTAAATAAAATTTCACATCATGAAATTCGAGTCAAGTTCTCTAAATTCCTCAGCAGAGTCGCCAGAAACTGTAGCTTGACTTTTCGTGCTCCTTTCGGATACGATAGCCCTACAGTTCGGACTCCCATAGTTTTGAATCTGATCTCACAAGTGCAATGTGAAATAGATAAACACAAAAGAGTCCAAATCCGACAAATCTTTTAGAAAATAAATTTTGAATCAAAATGTCAAAAATGGACTGCTTTTCCAGATACAGAGCCGCCACAAAAATATCTTTCTTGGAAAATTTAGGAAACCCGGGACTCGTGCCAAAGGCCATTTATCCGTCATCACCAAAGTGTCTCGGTTCAGGAACTTAGGTACGAGAGGGGAATGTCATGAATTGAGCATCTAACTCGTTCGATCAAAGATCGGCCTCTACTAATCATGATGTGATTCTTATTTAAATTATATGTTCTTGTTCTGGTTATTAGACTGGCATTACTATGTGATGCACACAAGTATAGACTAATTTGTAAAAATTGGAACACTTTGATTTCATGTTTGTTTGAAAAGTGTTTGAATATGTACCACTTGAAAAAGTGATCTCATATGCACATTATTCAAATTATTCCAATTCAAACATTTAGCCATCATCCACAGGCATTCAAGCAGATAAATTAAGCACTTAGCCTCATGGCAAGCATGCTAGACAGAAACAACAATACACGCATGCGATATGCTAAGGCATAAAAATGCTTACCTCATACTCCAAGGCAAGCCAAAAAACAAAGAGTTAGAAAACATGCATGCCCCTAACTATGCAACACCATGCAATAATGCAATTATAGGCTCGGTTGCTAATTATGACATGTAATCAATTTGAAAGCATGTGGTTTAACATGTATTCAACGAAGTAATAAACGACAATACTTGTTATAATGATGAACCGAGCCTCGATGCATACAAGACAATGGATACAAAACATGGGAAATGCTAACTAAACATGATGTTCTATACTATCCAACATAAGCAAGTAAACAAAAGGGAAAAAGACGTGGAGTTGAAAGACATACACAATATTACATGTTTGCCCTCACGCAGAAGGGTCCGAATAAATATCCTAGCTAATTACTACGAATTAACTAATCTATTACAACTCAACTGAAATAAATTAAATATACTAGCTAATTATTACAACACCACAAATTATTAACTACTTTAGCTAATTAAATAAAATACAACAAAAACTAACTAGCTATTCTAACTAATTTAACTAATTAGTTACAAGTTCCCTATTCTAAGTACAACATCCTAATATTACAACATCATTTTAACGGATCCCGGGAAACAAACGATGGCTCATGCATGGATGTAGATTTCCACTCGATAATGTTCCCCATTTGGCTACCGGAATGCCTCTGTTGCACAGTTAGAAAATTGCACTATTTTTCCACCTCAGCCTCTGCTTTGCTCTGCTGGAAAAAGGATTGGCTGAAAAAAGTGGCTAACAACCCAGAAGTAGTGGCCTGCT
Source organism: Camellia japonica (assembly GCA_030407325.1). NCBI lineage: Eukaryota > Viridiplantae > Streptophyta > Magnoliopsida > Ericales > Theaceae > Camellia > Camellia japonica. Next base: position 98,136,680 of record JAPPVO010000031.1, read on the forward strand.
GCCCAGTAAAAGTGGTCGTTGGTTCTTTCCTGTTACAACAGAGACCAAACAGAGCACAAACAAAGCATTCTCAAGGGATGTTTGTCCACCCTACCTCTCCTTATCATCAAACAACTCAAAGGAGAGGTAGGCTCAATTCGTAAGCCATCAATCGACGCAATTTCATTGCATAATGACTTATAAATCAATGGACACAATTTCGATAAATGCACAATAAAAGGCTTTCAAACCTCCTCCTTATCATGGATTGATCAAGGGAAAGGGTTGACATTGATTCCTAAACCGTTTTCATCACTAACAAGTATAAAATAACTCAAGATCAATGGGTTCAATCAAGATTCGGTTGAATCCAAAACATTTTATTTTCTTGTTCCATTTTTAAACCATTGATTACCCCTTTTTACATTACCTTCCATTCATTAGTCAATTAAGTCCAATAATGAGCTTTAAGCCTACTAAAGGGGGGAAGTGTCAAACCAAGTGTTGTTTTAGGCATGAGAGAGACACCATGCCATTGGTAATGAACCCTTAAAGGGATTAAACCATTAAGCACAATACCTCTGTCTCAAACTTAAACAAACAATCGGTTTGAACGACTCTCAAAGCAAAGGAAAATCCAAGAAATAAGGGAGGTTGTAGAGATGATTAGAGATCAACACAACTATGGAAAACTTGAAATAAATGTTATCAACTCAAATAGATTGGTGGCTAAGGCCAAAACCACCAAAGCTATGAGGACCACTACATTACAAGCATGCTATACAAAGCATAAGTGAAATAAACAACCTAAAACAGTTTTAAAATAGCTAAAAATAGTGCTAAAATTCACATGGAAAGGCTTGAAAAAGCTTGCTAAAACAAAGGAGAAATTGAGCTAGTAAACAAGCATAAGGAGGGAAGGCTACCCCCTCCATTTTTGGGACTTCAAAACATGATTTTTAGCCTCTAGAAAACTCTAAAAACCAGTGGTAAAAAGCTCAAAAAAAGTTGAGAAAAGAATGGGAAACACAAGGGCAAAAGCTTAGAGAACAATGTTCAAAAAAAGGTGGTTAAGCCCTCCACTTTTGGTAGCTTTAAACCACAAGTTTCAGCCCATAAAAATCGTATAAAAAAAAGTTCAAAATCAGCAAGAAAAGATAGAAAATAAGTAATGTAAAGAAGCTCAAAATTATACCTCTTGAAGCAAGGCAACTCTTTTGTTAACAAACCTACAAATTCTCACTCTCAAGTGCTGAAATTTGGAATCAATAATCTCAACAAGGAGAGCTCCAATATTGGTTTAGGAAGTGTTTGGATAAAGTGTGTGTGTGTGTGTGTGTTGCAAGATAGAGATAGAGAGAGAATTTCAAGTTTTGGGGCTTTTGGAATTTTTTATCACCTAAAAACATGAGGGAATGTCAAGTATATATAGAAAAACAACCTCTCAGGTCGGAAATATTTGTATAGGAATAGTTGGAGCTTGTAGGGGACAGCTGGCAACAAATATCTGCGTTTTACACAAGTGGCCGGCAGGCCACTAATATTGGGCGGCCGGCCACAAAAATCTGCTTCCAAGCCCGACTTCAAATGGACATATCTCCTGTATCCGGTCTTGGTTTTAGGTCATTTTTTAGTCTAAATTGAAGCCCCAGAAGTCTACTTTGCAATGGTGGTTGCCTCACATATAAATTTTAAATTTAAAAAGAGATATGCCTATTTTAGTTAAGGCTGCTCTTTTTTATCCTAACAGATTGATGCCTAACTTCAAACGGCCATATCTCCCTCATCTAGACTCGGCTTTAGGAGATTCTTGAGTCTAAATTGAAAGAAGTCCACTTTCCAATAGTGGTGGCCTCACAACTAAAGTCTATGTGTACAAAGAGATAGGCCTGATTTAGTAAAGGCTGCTCAGTTCTGTCTCAATGGTTTCATGCTCAACCATTTCCCCAACTAGTTTTCTTCTATTTGCTCCTATTTTTCTTCAACTCCAAATCTATAAATAAGATGTTTTAAAGATTTTTCAAAGAGTTCACTTGCCTCCATTTATTTCCACTTGTCCTTGCTCGGTTTATCGAAAAGTGCAATATTTTAAACGAAATGTGAGGCTCGGAACATCGTAGAAACATTTGAAAAAGAGGGTTTTAAGATCTAAAATAGTTTGGTCTAAAAATAGGGTGTAAGGTTGGCATTTAGAAGCTCTTTTTGCTGAAGAAATCGAATGTTTATACAGCATAACTTTTCATCATTGAGTGATCAACCTGAGATGCCTAAGTCTTAAGGGCAGTAAAAAATGAGGTGCCTACACTCGCCGAAAAGGTCGTTTAGTTACCAAACAAAAGGTCGCCAAAGTAGATCAAATAATGAATCGGTTGAAAACAAGCCAAACAAAACATAACAAATCAAAGGTAAATTTCATGGTATTCTCTATTTATTTTTTAATACTATATCATTTCTCTCTATTGAACTTATCATTTATCTCTAGTCATTCATCTTGATTAATATAGGGTACTAAGGTGCTTGGAGCTCAAGCTCAACCTAGTGCACTTAGAAAGCTTTATCCTTGTATAGTTGGCATGCAAAATAGCATGTTGTAGACACCCCATTTTTGACCGACCTTAAGACTCAGATGTCACCGATGGAGCGCTCGGTGATGTTGCATATTGTGCTCGTTCAGAAGTCTCAGAGTCGCGGCCGTGCGCCCTGCCTCCGGACTTCCGAACTCTCTTCTGTGCCTTGTCTCGGCTTGCGAACCGGACTCAGTTTTCTCTGTTTTCTTTCCTGAGGGGAGGGAGAGGTCTAGCAGATCATCTCTCAGTGGCCGTGGGCTACATTTCGTGGCCGTAGGCCATTTTGCCCATTTCGGAGCCCGGTTCCCGGTTTTCGGAGCCGTCAGGCCATGTGCCTCGGTTCGGGACCACCCAACCATCTCTGATTCCTCCGGTTTTCGGCATGCATCTCATTTACTCCCTTTCTAGGGACACTGGGGTCTTAGATACCCACTTCGTGGCCGAATGCCACTTTCGGTGCTTAACGGCCTATTTTCGGGACCCCGAACTGCGTGTTTTGGTCCCCGAGCATTCGTTTTGCATCGGTTTTTGTTCATTTTTGGCAGGTACCTCTGTTTTATCACCAGGAAGATCACTGGAGGGTGGGAGCCCAGCAATTGTCTCAGCGACCAGTTATGCTCCTCCGGCGCCCCCGGCGCCCGTTTTTCTCACTTCCGGGCTAATGTTGACCACCCTAGGAGCATTTTCTTCAAGCCAAAACCACATATTTGTGTTGTACACACATGGGAGGATCCTAAAAACACATGGCCGGCCAGTAACTCCAATTGACCCTTTTGAACCCTCTTTAAAGTGGCCTATTCTCTCTCTTGTTTTAGAGTTGTCAGTTTTGAACCACAAGGTCTTGTTCAGCACACATGGGAGGCCACCAACATGTGGTGGCCGGCCAGAAATTCAGTGTTCATTTTGCCCCTTGGCCGACCGGCCATAGGGGGTGGCCGGCCGGCCACCTGCAACAAAAGTGGCAGGTCGGCCATGCTTCTTGGGAGGTGTGTTTCACAGCTGTATAGCTGTATCCCCCAAAATATCTGATTTCGGGGGATATTTTGTATGCAAGGGAACTTAATCCCTTAAGGCCTACACTCTTGGACACATTTTTGGCACACCATCCTTGCATGCATACATCTCTCTCTCCCTCCCTCAAGAGTTAGAAGACTTGTTTTGAGCATACATACTCATATCCATCTCCATCTCCATCTCTTTGATTCTTCTCAAGTTTGGTGCCATTTCTTCATCATCATCAAGCACCACCATCACCACTCCATTTCCAGCAGCAAGGAGAGGTTCTCAGAGGCTTAGAAGCAACATTCCTCAAGCCAAGAGGTAGCAAAAGTGTGGTCTTCAAGGGTAAGTCTCAATCCCCCTCTTTTGTAGCACTTTCTTGCCTCTTTTCTTAAGACTATTTGCTTATTTTTTTAGGCTCCGACATTAACTGAAACTAGGTCTATTTTGAGCCATTCTTGATGTTTGTTCAAGGGCTCAACCCTGTTTGAGCCCTCTATGGCACACTTGTTTCAATATCATCTTATATGCCATTATTTTGCATAAGATTTCTAGCCCATATGTGATCTGTTTTCGAGCATAATTTAAACTGTGAGTGGGCCTATTTTGAGCCTCTCTTCAACATTGAAGAAGGGCTCAACCCTGTTTGGCCTCTCTATCATGCACTTGCTTCACAATTCCTCCAATTTACTGTAAATTTGCATGATTTATTTGACCCACATGTAATCTGTTTTGGAGCATGTCATGAACTGTGAGTCAGATTATTTTGTGTCCCTCTACAACATTGTAGAAGGGATCAACCTTGTTGGGGGTCTCCATGTTGTGCTTGTCTTTATATCCCTCTTTGGCCCCCATTTTTGCATGCTTTTTTAGGCTTATCTAGCTTCTGTTTTCGGCCATCATCAGAACTGGAAAGAGTCATATTTTGATCTTCTTGATATATTTCATTAAGGGTCTTTTCTGGTTTGATGAATGTTTGGGGTACCTCATGTTATAGCCTTATGTATCCTAGTTCTTGCATGACATTTTTAGCATGTTTGCATACTGAGTTGGGGGATGTCATCTACTGTAAATGTTCATATTTTTAGTCCCTCATCAGTGTTGTAGAAGGGTAATTTTCCATTTGGGCATCGCATGTATCACTTGCTTCAATACCCTTCTTGCGGGGCCATTTTTGCATTCTTGCCTAAACCTATGTGTGCTTGCTGTTTAGCCCTTTTTATGACTGAAAAATGCTTTTCTTGGGGCTTCCTTGCTACTGTATCTTCATTCCATGTCCATATTGTGCATGCATTGCATAGCTATAGGCCATTCCGTGCACCTAATATCGCATTTTGGGATCATTCCATGCTTCGTGTGCATTTTGGCCATCTTTCGGGACTGTTTTCCCCCATATTTCAGTGCTGAAATTTATTTGCATGTTTACATATCATATTCCATGCCATTTCATGCTTTAGTACCATTGCCTCGGTTTGCGTGCCTGTGTGCACGCATTTCGAGGCACTTCATTTTCATCTCACGGCCTCTTATGTGAGTGTGGCTGAGGCTCTCTCATGTTAGTGTAAGCCTATGTTGCATCGCATATCTCATTTTAGTCTCATTGCATTCCGTATGCCATTGCCTCGGTTTGCGTGCCCGTGTGCACGCATTTCGAGGCATCTCATTTTCATCCATTGGCCTCCTGTGTGAGTAGGGTTGAGGCTCTCTCATGTTGGTGTAAGCCCATGTTGCATCGCATATCTCATTTTAGTCCTGTTGCATTCCGTATGCCATTTTCTCGGTTTGCGTGCCCGCGGGCCCGCATTTCGAGACATCTCATTTTAGTCTCATTGCATATCATTTCCATGCCATTTCATGCCTTAGGGCCATCACCTCGGTTTGCGTGCCCGTGTGCACGCATTTCGAGGCATCTCATTTTCATAGCATTGTGCATGCTAGGATTGTATTTTAGTTGCATTCATGCATGTCATGCATATTGCATCGTGTTCGGATAAGGAGTTAGCCCGGGCACGGGAAACGAGACGCGTTCCCACTCCGAGTGACGGAACGGGTCTCAATTCCCAAGTCACCGACACTCCGGATTACCCATGATGGAGTTAGGTTTTTTGTAGCATTCATCTGCATTCATCCTATATTGAGTTGTGCAATCCGGCTCCTCGGCCATCATGCATCGATATGCGTGATTGGTGGCACGAGGATCGAGGCATGCATATATTTGTGAAATACATTGCTATGCCCCTTTCTTGCTCTCTGTTGCAGCAAAATGAAGAATCAGCAACTTTTCAGAGTCTGGCACGCATTTCGAGAAACATTGCAAATAGAGGCTAATTGGGGCATCCCAGTGGATTTCCGAAAAGGCAGCCCAGCATACATCATACAGCGGAAGTGAGGCAGCCCTTGGCTTGCATGCCAGTTATCGCTTTCTTCTTTAATTTGTTAATTAATTAGGAATTTGTATATTATTCGGACTGTATTATTCTTTCATTTCGGACTGTATTATTTATTCGGACCCTCTGCGCGAGGGCATAACTGTAATAAGTGTGGGTGAGTGTGATGTATGTCTTCCAACCCCACGTCTTTCTTCCCTTTTATTTACCCGCTTACGATGATGGTTATATAGGGCATATTTCAATTAGCATACAGTATGACAGCATGTTTGCATCATTCATCTGTTTTGCACGCACCGGGCTCGGCGCATCATACAAACTGCATTTGTATTTCAATTCCAAATTGAATACATGTTAGCTGTAGCATTCCATATGCCATGTTTAGAATAGCCGAGCCTGCTATAGTTGCATTATTGCATGTGTTGCATTAGGCAACCTGTATAATTAGGATCATGCATGATTTCTAATCAATTTTTGTTTTGGCTTGGAGTACTCGGTGAGTTTTATGCTTTAGCATCCTTGCATGCGTGTGAGTGTTGCCATGAATAGCATGCTTACCATGAGGCTATATGCTTATGTGATATAACTGCCTTGAATGCCTGTGGGTGGAGGTTGAGTTATTGGAATGGAACAAATCATTGACTGTTTGTTTTAAGCCCACTAGATAGTGGCAAAATCATGTTTTCTAAGCCCACCTGAGGGTGGCAAATCCACGTCTTAGCCTACCTGCGGGTAGCACCATCAAACCATTTTCAAACAAACAAACATGAAATGTTTTGTTCCAATTCAGGCGGCCAGTCTATACTTGTTTGCTGCGAGCATCACATAGTAACCTAGGCTAATAACCGGAATAAGAACTCACAATGTTTTCAAAATAGATATCATGGTTAGTAGAGGCCGGTCTTTGACCGGGCGAGCGGGGGTGCTCACGAAGTGACCTTCCCCAATCGTACCCAAGTTCCCGAGCCGAGGCAACTTTGGTGATGACGGACACGTGGCCTTTGGCACCGAGTCAGGGTTTCCTAAATTTCCCAAAAAAAACATTTAGGTGGCGACTCTGTATCTGGCAAAGCAGTCCATGTTTGGCACTTCTTTCAAAAAATCTGTTTTCCAAAACGATTTGCCGGATTTGGACTCTTTGGTTCAAGATTAAGAACCGTGACACAAATCGAGTCCGAGCTGTAGCGAGGTCCCCCGCGGGCTTGTTACAGTTTCTGGCGACTCTGCTGGGGATTTAGAGAACTTGACTCGAACTCATGATATCTGTTTTGACTACACTTGTGTGTTTCTTTGCATTGCATTTGCATTGGTGCGCCTAGGACACCGTGTTTGCCATATGCCATTCCGAACGATTTGCCGGAGGCTTGTCTTGTCAAGGCATGTCCATAAGGCTGATCGGCTCTGGGCTCTGACAGCATGGAACACAAACCCCGGTTTTACCGGGGCACCCTTTTTGACCATTCGACCTAGTGCATATTCGGATCCATAGTGACCATTCCAAATAGGACAGGTTGCTTACCCGTTTATAGGTTGTTTGAAACCGCTGCGTGCGTAGTGAAACCCTAGCTCTCCTGACAAAATAGGACAGGGCTACCCAACATAGGGGTGTTTTGGCTCTCACTTATCTGTTATGTGCTTTAGAGTGCGTCTCTACAGGAATGCATGTATCAGTCTATAAGTTTGGGCATCAGGCCTGTGGGCATCAGTCAGGCCTGCGGGCATCAGTCAGTATCTGTGAATCAGTTGTCTGCGGATATCGGATTCAGTTTTGGGGAACAGTGATACAGGAACAGTGATCAGTGATTGAGGACAGTGTATTTTCAGCTTATCAACTGCGTGTTGTATGCCCGACTGTGTGTTGTGTGTATTTAATTTAAGCTGTTATGCTGCCCGTTTATCTGGTTATTTATTTCCTTTTCGCTTTATTATCTTTTTGCTAGGGCAGTTTTTAGCACGATTGCTTCCGAACCAGTAGATACTCCCCAAGCACTTTGGACACGAGGTCGCCGACTCAATCGATCCGAGGATCTGGTTGACGGACATCCAGTGTTCCACTCTCTACCCCCAGTTGCCAGAAGAAGGCCAAGGAGGCGCAGTGTGTCAGAGCAGGGATTACCAGGACAGAGGGCTACTTTGACAGTAAACAGTCAGGTTGAGATTTCTGTGTCTGCCATAGAAGTACATTTACCGGTCATCCAGATGGAACAGCAGAATACATCAGTGGTAGAGGCGATGATGCGCCAGATGCAAGAGAGCATGAGACAGATGCAAGAGGATGCCATCCGCCAAGCGGAATTTTCTAAACAACAAGCCGCAGTCATGGCCCAGCAGGCCGAGCTGATCACTAGGCTGCAACAGCAGAATGCAGCGTCTGCTTCACATCAGGTCCTCCTCCACCAGCGGCTCCACTACCCGAGCAGGCACCTACTGGTCAGAATACCTTGCCAAACCCTCAGAATACCCTGCCAAACCCTCAGAATACCCTCCGAACACCCAGAACACCCTACCCAATGTCCAAAATATCCAAGAGGACACCAACCTTCCAACGGGGCTGGCTCCGCCCCCGCTTCTGCCTCAACTGTCCAAGAATCTTACACCCAACCACCCGGACTCTCCATTGAGTTCGAGGTAGATCATACAGCTCTAAAGCTGAGTAAGTTGGAGAAGCTTTTCAAGAAATCGCAGGGGTGAAGGCCATCCCAGACATCGAAGATGGGTACACCGACGTGGCGTAACATTGCCAGACAGATTCAAGATGCCACAGATTGACCGTTTTGATGGGTCAGGGATCCTATGGTCCATCTCCGGCTATTTTCAGACATCCTGAGGCCAATGGGCCTAACCCGACCACAAAAGCTTTCCCTGTTTGGCAAACTTTGTCGGGGGTGGCGGCCATCTGGTACGCAAAGTTAGAAGATGATGTGAAGAGAAATTGGGATGAGATGGCTGAGGCCTTCGTTGCGCAGTACTCGTACAATACACAGATCGAGATTACAACCCGTGATCTCGAAACGACGAGGCAGGAACCCAAGGAGTCTTTCTCCGATTTTGTAACTAGATGGAGGGCAAAGGCGTCGATGATGACCTTGAGGCCTACAGACAAAGATCAAATCCGGATGATTGTGCGCAATCTCCAACCGAAACTCATGCAGAAGATGATTGTACTCCCCTTTCCAACTTTCTCAGATTTACACGAGATGGGGGTACAGATCGAGGATGCGATGAAGCAAGGTTTGATCGACCAGGACCGGGAGCAGCCCCGAAGGACATTCAACCGCAATAACAACGCAGGCCCGAGTGGCGCTGCAAACACAAGGACTTCTGAGGTCGGTATGGTCACCACCACTCCCCTCCCAACCAAGGCCCGCAGCGGCCACACCCTTTTCCAGTACCTCCGGAGAGCAGTAACCAAGCCTCGAGATTTCAGCCCAGAGGCCAAAGAACCTTCACTCCACTATACATGCCTTTGTCCAAGGCTCTCGGGGTGTTAATCAGAAAGAAGCATCTGACACCTTTAGAGCCGAGGCCACTGCCAAATCCACTCCCTCCCTCTCATGACCCAGCAAAGTACTGTGCGTACCACCAACAGCACGGTCATGACACCGACCGTTGCTATAGATTGCGTCATGAGATCCAAGATCTTATCGACAAGCAGGTGATCGCGCCTCCCGAAAAACCCAACGTCACAACAAATCCTCTCCCCACCACACACCAAGCCCCTCCTCCCAAAAGAGTCAACCTCATCCAAACTGGGGTCGTGTCCTACGATCCTAGTATCTATATTACTCCCTCTCACCTACCCAAGCCGGAGGTGATCCTTCCTGATTGCACTGACTTGTGCATGTTGGACACCTTCACAACCCAATCTAAGCCAGTGGTGGTGACCACCGAAGATGGAACGGGGCAGGTTTCAGAGGAGAGCAGAATTGTTGAGTCTGGGATGGAACAGCCTGGGAATATGCTGGAGGAGCCTATGATCCAAGCGAATACATCTTATCAGTGGGCCAGTCTAAGCTGAGTGTGGGCTGCCAGAAAAAGCTGAACTGTGCATGATTCGGGGGACAGACTTGAACAAGGGGCAGATGATCTGACAACAGTGGAAGGGACTTTGCCAACTTCCAGTTCTTCAACGACCAAGAATCAGGGGATGCTGCAATCAACTGGTTCGACTATGAGGAGTCGGCAGAAGTTATCGGATGGTTAGATGATCAGCCAGACGTTGTAGAATTTCAATCAGAACAGGCCCGGCAGGGGCGAGAGTATCAATGATGGCCGGAAGGGCCGAAGGTCAGAATCCACCGCCGGAGAGCGCCGGCGTTAAGAATTTCGCTCAGAATTTGGGGATTGTAAATACAGGGAATATTGAACAACCAGCTGTACTGACGCAGTTGGAACAACAAAGGTTTGACGATTCCGAGAGAATTAGAAAAGCTAAGGCCCATGTGGGGGTCGAAAGTGCTGTGTGCACAGGAACAGAAAATGCTGTGGGCATAAAGACTGAAGGTGCTGCGAGCACGATTATACCGGAGCCGGACAGATGTCTGTCGGCTGCCGACGGAATGTGGTGGGAAGACGATGACTTATGTCTTGCCCACACAGATGAAGACTGGGGAGGTAACCAACCAGATGATACCTGGTATATTGACGAGATCGCTCATATGACCAGGAGTGGCGGTATTTCAAGCCCCAACACTTGGACCAACCTGAGGCATCTGGAAAGACAAAGAAGCTGAGAAACAGAGAGAGAAACAGATTGAAGAAGAAGCTGTGCTCAAGCAATTGAAGAAGATACAAGCAGACATCTCCATCTGGGGACTGCTTATGGCATCGAGGGTGCACAGACAGGCCGTCCTATCTGCCATGGACAAGGCCAAACTCTCCATAGACACTACACCAGAGCAGCTGGTTGGGTTGGTTTTTCCGGGAGGAGGTTCCCCGGCATTAACCTTTTCAGACAAGGAGTTACCGCCTGAGGGCACAAACCATAACAAACCTCTCTACGTCTCCGTGGAGTGTAGAGATAAATGGATACCGGTGGTACTTGTTGATACCGGGTCCGCCATCAATGTCTGCCCAGTCAGAACAGCATATGCAGTTGGTTGAAGCCCGCGGACTTCACACCAACAACTCAGGTGATCAAAGCTTACGATAATACGAGTAGGGAAGTGATGGGGATTGTCAAGATTCAAACCAAGGTTGGTCCAGGACAACACGACATCGAATTTCATGTCTTGGACGTTCCCGCAACCTTCAACTTACTCTTGGGGCGGCCGTGGCTGCACCAAGTAAAGGCAGTCTCTTCCACTCTACATCAGATGGTGAAATACCCCTATGGAAAGGGAGTAGCCACTGTGTTCGGGAACTCATCAATCCATCCGCCTCCGGAGGTATCTACGCCGGTCCTAGAAATCGAGCATGGCACAGAAGATGTATTCTTATCAGGATTCACTTTGGCTGAGGCCCGGGTAGTACAGAATATTATGGCTGTGAATGAAGGTGTGTACGTTAGTGCTCAATCCGTCTACCTCATGAACAAGCTACAACATATTCCCGGGATGGGATTAGGAAGGAGCGGCAGGAAAGGAGTCGCTGCGTTGGCCGAAGTGCCACACAACCCGCATACCTTTGGCTGGGTTATCTGCCCACCAAAGAGGACTGGGTGAGGAAAGGAAAGGAAATGGCCGGCAGAGCCAGAGCGAAGCAGGCTGGGAAGCCTTTTGACCTAATACACAGGCCCATTCAGGGTACCCTAAACGGACGCTTCGTCCGGGAGGGGGAGGATTTTCCATTTTGCGGCTTCCCAGAGCCGTGGCTAAACGCGGAGAAGAAGCGCGTACCAGGCTTCGAAATTTCTTTGATTTGCAACTATCCGGGATGACGTTGCCACAGAGCAGACAGACCAACAACTGAGCTGAGCAGAATAAAGCAGGGGATCCTGAGGCACAGAATTTGAAATGGGATGGGGGTTGAAATGGGGGTAGCGCTGGCATGTCTCCTCTCTGATCCTCCGATCGACCAAGAGTGCTTGGGGATAACTTCGTGGTTTCCATGATTGGGATGAAACGGCTGCGAGCCAACCAGCAGCTATCTTGGATGCATCAATCGCACCCTCTCTCACTTGGCAATACGAGGAGGGATTTTTGTCCAGCAGCACCGGGTCAGGTAGTGAGCCGGAATCTGATTCCACCGAGTCTTGTGAGTCGGAATCAGGTTCCAGCTCGACTGAGTCTGAGTCTGGTACTCCTGGGGATGTTAACCCGGATGCCACAGTCCTGTCTAGGTCGTCTTTTTCCTTTTCTTTTGAGTCTGTTGTAACAGAAGAATCGGACGATTTGGATGTACTTAATGAGAATGAGGTGAATGTGGTTTCCGAGTATTTCTCTGTGCCCTTGATTTATTGTATTAATTCAGACTTTCAAAACTTTGATGAAAACGACGAGGACGAAGTTCCTCCGTTTTACAACGTTTAATTGAGCAAGACAAGAGAGATTTGTTAAGCCATTAATGGATGAAATCACTACCTGTGAACATTGGTACTGAGGAGGACCCGCGGCTTCCAGATCGGGTCCACGTTTCTTCGGAGGAACGCGAGCGCTTAGTCGCTTTATAAAAAAGATTTCAAAGATTGTTTCGCGTGGTCCTACGAAGAACATGCCTGGATCGATCCTGAGATTGTACATAACCAATATCAATTGAACATATTTACAGACCACAAAAGTTATAACTAAACATAAAGGGTGTGTATTATAGAAATTTCCTACATTTAATAGTATAAAAGAAAATTGTGTCCTTGCCAAGCTATCTCAGGGCAAGGTTTGTGTTAGGAATGCTAGATATTGTTATATTTATTTTGTGTGTCAAAATAAATGGATGTTTGAAAATTTTATTATTTATATTTATATAAATGATGAATCTCAGGAAATATGAGAATTGTTGTTCATTTTAGAAATTATTGTTCAAAACGTTGAAATAGTCTTGAAATGACTAATTGTTGAGGATACTTGAGAAGAGGGAATTGTGCTATTCCTTGGATGATGAATTGGAATAAAAGTATTTATATTCATCCTATGTTATTGGCATATCAATTCATTTGATTACATTAAAGTTTGAAAGTTGATTTGAAAACTTGCATTGAGAAAAGAATGTTGAGAAACAAGTTTCCATGAATTGGTTTTGGAGTAAATACGGTGGTAGGTCTTAACAGGGGGTGTAGATGAAATTGAATAGGTGCCGAGCTTTCCAGTTAATACTGGTAAAAATGACAGATTATAGGTGTCAAGCCTTCTAGTCAATGCTGGTAAAAATGACAAATTGGTAGTACTTGTATAGTCTACTTGCAGACACCAACCTAGGGATTACCAGAGTCGTATTTACCGCACCTGAAATAAATTATTAAGTTTTGAACAATTGAAATTGCATGACATCATTGAGCACAATGGTTTTCAAAAGATGAAAATATGATTTATCTTCAAAAAGGGCATAGCATGACATGTGCATTTCATCTCTTGAGACTTGTATAAAATGTGTATACTTTGTTAGGGATTTCCTACTGTGCTTCATGTTCACCCTATGGGATTTTTGTGCAGGAAAAGATGTGGTGATGCTGCCTAACTAAATGCGAGGAAATGTGTGTTGAGAGTACGAGACTCTCATTTTGCTGTGACTCTATATGTAAGCCAAGGGCTGTATGTGTGTGGGTTTGAATAACCGTTTTGTGTAACCAGGCTCAAGCCTTGGAAACTTGTAAACCCTTAGGGGTATTTATTTGTTTATTTACTTGTTGTTGGATTAATGTATTGTTGCATGAAGAACTATTGTATCATGTAATGTAAGTTTCGAAATTTATATTTAGTATTCCTTGAAAGAGCCCTGATTGTTGTATTATCATTTGGGCTAGAAATTTGGGGCGTTACAGGAAGGGAAGAAAGAGTAGTGATTTTGTCGAAGATCTGCTCTGATTATCTTTCACAATACAAAGTGTGAAAGATTTAAATCGGTTTTGTTTTGTTATTTACGGTTTCCAAGTAAGTTCTCCAACAAATCTGTTCAATATTAAAATTTTTGAAAAAAAAATATTCAATACGTGGGTTTAGGATTTACGAATGAAGGAATTTTTAGAGTTTTGGGAGTTTTGTTTGTGTAATTTTGAACTAATTTTTATGGTTTTATAGTTTTATTTTTGGGTATTTACAGTTTTTCTAGTTTTTAATCAAATATTGTAATTTTTTGGATTATTAAACATTATTACTCACTAGATTTGGAGTATAAGAATGTTTGTTGGATTTTATTGAATTATTATTGATTTAGGACTTTTTAGATTTTGTTCAATGTTTATTGATTTTGGGTTTTATTATCTGTTTAAAGTTGTCAAAAATAAATTTGAAAATTGTAATTGTTTGGATTATTAAACATTATTACTTAATATTGTGAATTATTCATTATTTTCAATTTGTTTATCTGTTTCAATCATGCAAGCTTTGGAATTGGTTGAATTTGTTTTGTTGAAATTTATTTAATTGATTCAATTTGTTTATATGTTCAAATTAAATGTTTATCTATTCAAATTAGTTTTTAATCAAATATTATAATTTTTTGTATTATGAAACATTGTTACTTACTATATTTACATTGTAAGGATGTTTGTTAGATTTTATTGAATTATTATTGATTTAGGATTTTTTTTTTTCTTTATAGATTTTGTTCAATGTTTATTGATTTAGGGTTTTGTTATCTGTTTAATATTGTGAAAAAATGTATATGAAAATTGTAATTCTTTGGATTATTAAATATTATTACTTAATATTGTGAATTATTCATTGATTTCAATTTGTTTATCTGTTTCAATCATGCTAGCTTTGGAATTGGTTGAATTTGTTTTATTGAAATTTATTGAATTGGTTCAATATGTTTATCTATTCAAATTAAATGTTCTTTTATTACTATTTCAGCCATGGCTGCATTTCCTTCATTTGATTTAGTCATCCATTACAAGGGTAAAGTAGGCAGAGTATACAATGCGAATCCTGATATGTATTGTCATGTTAATCTCTAGAAGAATGTACATGAATCATTTCTTAGTAACATAGGTTTGATTGAGGCTTTTGCTATTCATTTGTACTGTGATATTCCTGGTACTGATAAGAGAAGAATGTTAGAAAATGATATTGATGTGCTGGATATGTTTTACAAGCAAAGTGTGAGTAAAACAATTAACTTGTATGTAGATGTTGTTCATTCTATTGGGTTTGAGGGTAGATAAATTAAAGATAGTGGAGAGGATACTTTAGAATTTGATCACTCAATAGTGGATGGTGATGGTAATGTGGAGGGGGTTGATGAGTACCACATGGATGATTTTGTTGGCTTTAGTGATGAAGACAAGGATTGGAATGAAAATGTGGATGCTGAAAATTAATCTGATAGCACAAGTAGTGAATATGTCTTAAGTGAAGATGGTGGTACACTTAGTGATTATAAATCTGGAGATGATGCAATGGTCTATGATGTTAGTACTGATGATGATTTGGATGATGAATCTAATAATAGACATAAGGGGAGGAATTCCAAGGGAAAACAATTTCATTATGTCTATGATGATAAAGAGCTATATTTGAATCCACAAGAGGAAGTGGTATTGGAAAAATGGGTGATATTTGCAGATGTAAATAGCTTCAGAGTTGCACTCAAAGATTATACAGTGGAAACTGGCTTCAAGATTGTGAGGGACAAAAATGAGAAGTCTAAGGTAACTGCCCACTATGCTGTTGATGGATGTCCTTTGAGGATTCATGCATCTCCTCTTCCAGATGGGATAACTTACAAGATAAAAACTGTTGTTCCCCAGTACACATGCAGTAGGCTGAACCAAAATATTGAGGGAACTTCAGATTGGATAACAAAAAAATTGAGTGGCAATTTTAAAGAAAATCCAGACATGGGGTTGGATACAATGCAAGGCAAGTTGAATAGATGTATGGGATTGATGTTTCAAAGACGCAATTGTATAGGGCTAAAAAAAAAAGATATAGATATGAGATGGAAGGTAATCATGGTAGCCAATATATGCTAGTGCCAACATATGTTGCAGATATTAAAAAGACAAATCCTGGTAGTTTTGTGAAGATCAATTATGATAACTCACCCAAGTCATCACTACATGCTAAAAGTATAATAACATAAGTGTAATACATACACATAATCCATTCAACACATCTATGTTATCCTTCACCGATGACACAAGACAAAACCTCTAAGCATATGTATTTGATACGCATAACTACAATCGTCCAAAACTAATGGGACATAAGCCCAACAACAACAATAACATATATCAAATGTTCAAATGACCAACCCCTCGTTTATTCTCAATTTACAAAAGAGTTTATAATTTCATCTCTTTTTTTCCTTTTTCTTTTCAAAATCAATTTCCTTATTTTCCCAATTCATAATATTCCAACCATATTCCGAAAATTCATTTTCCTTCTTTAATAATCTCGAATGCATAGATAATCGAAACCACAACCCAATTCAATAGATATTTCTCAAAACAATCTCAATATCTAAATTACTACATCAATACCATCCGCATAATGCATAACATAACTATTATTCAACTTTTTCCCTTTTCATTCATTTAACCTTCGATAATAAAAATTAGGATTTTCCCTTCATTCATAACATAAACAAGATAGACTACATTCCATTACACCAAAATCTCCTAAAAACATATAATTTCACTTTTCACAACCCAAACCCAAAAACTACTTTACATGAATTTGAAATCACATAACCAAATCGTACTTTTTATACCATAAAAATATACCACATGCCTATCTATAAGGAAGTATTAAGAAGGAGCATAGAATTCCCTACCTCTAGCAAGAAGAGGAGAAAGCCCGAAAATCCAATTTCGACAAAAATACGATTTGCTCAGATTACTAAAAAGCTCTCTTCGTGCACTACATTTTGGTATATGGAACTAAGGGTAAAAAGTGAGTGGAAATAGATGAAAACCAAGCTAGAAAGCTTGAAACCTTCAAAAATGGCAGAGGAAAGGAAGAAGAGAGAGAGACAAAATGATCAAAATTGAGCCAAAAGTGACTTTTTAAAGTGTTGATCTCGAACAGACCCTCCAGTGATGAAACTTGCACTCGAGCATCAGAGACATAAAACTGCTCGAGTGATGAAACTTTTGCTCGATCACAGAACGCAAACTCCCAGAAGTTCAGACTTGCAAAAGTTCTGGATGACCCGCAAGACCGCTCAAGCAAACAATCCGTCACTCGAGCAATAAGGAAAAAGAACAATGAAGAAAAAAAAAACTTACAGGTTGTTATAATCTCCCCACCTTAGGACATTTCGTTCCTAAAATTAAGGAGAAGGTCTAAACAAAAGGCAACTAAATCACAAACGAAAGAACAACCCCCAACTTAAGACTAGATCCATACTTGGGATAAATTCCCAAATCCCGACTCAACACTTAGGGCCCCCAAACACACCCGATTGCCAAAACTCAAGTAAGAGATCACGAATGCCTCCTTGACCCACAATACTCGTTGGGCCTATGAGACAAGAACAACACAACCAAGCCTCAATCACCTTAACATGCATAACACTCTCGAGTGTTCAACACTTGAATACAAAAGAAAATCCTCACAACAAAATTCTTGGTCAACTTGTACAAAAGAAAAGAACTTATAAAAAAACATGGTCAAAAGATAATACCCCAACATAACAAGCCTCAACAACGCCAAAATGCCCCTAAACCAAGACTAATGGTTCAAAAAAAGTTGTTACGCAAGCCATCCATTCCAAGTAAAACAAAGATTCTTGTTAAAAGAAAGTTTTCTCTTTTTCTCAATTCTTTGAAAATTAATCTCTTGCACATAAAACATTTCTCGAAAGGGTGCTCAATTGGTACTATCCACAACCGAAATATATTTTTCGCTTTTCTCCCTATAGAACTTAAGAGTTTTGTAACCATTTTTCGAAAACAAGTTGTTAATCATAACACATAACTATCCACAATTTAATGACACAAAAACTACTCATTGAAATTCCTTATTACCAATTAAATTAAATTCGTAACATTTCATATAACAAAGACATCTGAGGCCATACCACCAGGAAAATTTCATTTTTCCCAAATCCTTTTTAACAACATAACTGATGAACCTCTACCATCACCCAAATCCTTTATAGTGATGCCACAATGAACATTTATGCAACACTTCTGTAATGATAATTAATACAAATAACAACGGTGCTATCAACACAATAAAGTTCACGTAAAACAAAAGTTCAGAATACGTTACTCCAACTCAAAAATTTTCCTTAACTCAAGACAAGCTTCACACAAGATTCATAACCACATACACGAGGCCCAACACTTCCAGAATCATTCTAAGACACCCAAAATCTTTCGACCCTCAAACGCAAGCCCCAAGCTATTCCCAAGGTAATTACTTGCCAACCAAACCCCGATATCAACTAGTAGATTAACTGACTCGATAAAACTCTATACTCGGTACCAAACACCAACATGCTACCTAACACCCTTTACTCCAAAATGAAGTTCCACACACAATCCCTCATATTCCCTAAATCACCCCGAATTCCTCAAGATTAGACCACACTACCATTGTCCCCAAGAAAATCACCACTCATATGCCTATATGGCAAACATATGCTTACCTTTCGAACACAAGACCAACAAGGTCAACAGAGATCACACAATCCTAGACACACAAAACAATCTTTACCGCTGTTACACTTGTTACTCGGTAACACAAACCATACTTCTTCCCATGCGATACATCTAGCATCTAACCACTAAGTTCTCCTCATGCTCATAACCTTTGTATAATTTTTAATAATATCACTCAACACTTGAATACCACAAACCCCTTTTATCCATATGTAATTACCAACTCACAACAAATCACAATACAACACTACCCTTATCAGGATCGATAGAATCACAATGAACTCACTAACTATCTAAACCAAACACTAAGCAACACACACACAAGCACGATTTTCAATACTCCAAGATACAAATCCCATACTTCATTGAAACATTCTCACATAACCTCACAATTTCCACAAGACTCTAAAGTTTCATATTCTCTTACACTCAACATATTCAAAGTCTTATAACTCGACCCTTACGATACCACCTCACCAATCACAATGTGCACGGATTTTCCATTCTCAACAACACAAGTTTCAAATAGATTAAGGCTCACAGGCCATCACATAACCATCTCTTAGATTAATAATAGATATACAACAGCACTAAGATTATTGATCCCATTAACAACTTTTCATTACATATATAAAAGAGAGTTCGAAGTCTAATACATACCCCCAATACATGAGGATAAACAAACAACCACATATTTAGACAACACATAGTTACAATGCCTCATATCCAACCACACACCGGTCAATAACAAAATTTTTTAGATATTATATCACTGGTCTCTAATACAAAAGCCCCTCTCAAAGGTAACATTACTATGTTGGTTGAAAAGTCGACCCTCGCGAGGCTCTCAAAGCCTGGCCTGCACGGGTCTGGTATCGATATTGGCCCCGACTGGACTAATGAGACAGAGTCCGACTGGTTTCCAGGACACCCAAAGAATTCACACGCATAGGGCACAAATGTTTGATACAGCCTAGATGACCACAATCAAAACAAGCAGTAAACTCCATGTTCTGTGACTAACCTGAAACGTAAACCTCACTGCACCTCCCCTTAGAACAAGTCTGAAACCCTCAATGAAGACAAGGACTAAGCTTGGGACTGAGCATGCGCTCGCCTCCACCTCTTACTAAGCCTAGAGTGCAAATGAACCGTAAGAGTTGCCGAAGTGACCTTTTTCCTAACCTGCCCAGCATACACAATCATGTCCTCCACATGAGCCACTGCTTCAACTAGAGTGTAGTAATTCTTCCATGTAGATCTAATTATCTTCTCCTGGACATCATCACGCAACCGTCTCTCAAACTCATAAAAACGACACTCCTCTGTTGTGACCAACTCTGGAGCGAATCTCGACAAACTAGTCTTGTGCCAAAGAAGTAGCATCCTGGAATAACTTGACAAACTGTTTCCTCAACCTTTCTCGAGTGGAATAAGGGAAGTACTTGGCCAAAAAAGCCTCCATGAAAGCAACCTATGTGTTACCTACAGTGTTCTTAGCATACTTCCACCAATACCCAGCGTCTCCCTTCAATTGGAAACTCGCCAAAGAAACCCTCAACCCCTCATCTTCAACTCTCTGTTCCAGCCAATCATCTGCCTCTAACGGTTTAGCGTCCCCCAAAAACTCCAGTGGATTAGAGCGAAGAAACTTCGTAGTAAGCTTGAGGGTGTGCCCGTTGTCACCCTTATTGCGAGCTAGAGCATCTTGCAACTTCCTTCCCAATAGCCGATGCTGCAACGACAAGTGCTAAAGGAACTAATGTGCCTTTACCGGCACTCCTACTCCCTATCCATCCTCTAATTCCTTGAGTAAACATCCTATAAAAAAAAATAATAATAATAAAAAAACCAACTTAGTGGACAACACAACGGCCTTCCCCGAGGTACACACTCACCAGTGCTAAACTAGAATACACACTTCGTCCAAAGCCCACAGTCCTATTACACATAACAATTTAAACACCTAATCACATAATCGAATCAAGTCCACAAAGGTAGTTAGTCATCCCGGAACTCTCAAGGAATTCTCATCAAAAACCATGTTGATCAGGTATGTTTCCAACAAGACCTCAAAGCAAGTTCATCAGCTACAAGTAAGCAACTTCACTAGCTACAAGTACTATCCAAGAAACATAACCCCATCCTCACATAAATGCAGCACATAAGTCCTAACAGATATCCTAATTATATGCAACATCCTCATCACACGTAGCAAACCTGCTGTGGCAAAAACCACTTCCCATGAGCCCAAAGTATTCAAACTCAGCTCACTCTGATACCAAGTTATCATGCCCCACTTTTTATTACCTAGTTAACAGTACCATATCCATCGTTAAATTCCATTTTCATTAATACAATACGGAAATGAAATCCACTGGCATCCGTAAATACATAAAGATTCCCTCAATCGTATAAACAAATTGAAATGCAACATGAATTACAATTAAATAAATTACCCGTAGGCTTGCAATATTACATAAAAGTGAAGGGGTTCAACCCTCTTTACAATAACGACGTTCTTCCAACAAATAAAGGCCCCGTGGCCAATACGTAAAGCAAATCACCGATCCTGTATCACTTATCAACGAGTACTTGAAAAAGGATTAACAACGTGAGATGAATATAAAGCCCAGTAGGGATCCTAACATGACCCTAAACGATAACAATATACAAATAGCTATGATCATGAATGTTTCATATCGTACAATATAAATAATGTGATAGTTTATAATAAAAAATATACTTATATATATAAACCTTTTCCAAAAAGTCATCCAATTTGATCAACAATACATAGCATTCTCTCTTCCTTCTCTTACATTATCTATTTCATATTAGCAACGCGTTTTCAATAATGTATTCACAAAACTAAATCACCTTTCATTCCTTACACTCCTAACCCATCACATACACCCATTTCTAATACATGAATGACATTTCCAAGCCCTAAGCCAAGGGTAATGAAACATTTCAACAACCCGTTTGACACACAAATGTGCACACAATACCTTTAACATGAAAATAAAATAACGTACATGCCAAGACTACTATGCAATCATATGAGACAACCCAATCTTATCAACCAAATCGCCACCACATATAATATATACACAGACAAAGAGGTTCAACGCTGAAACCCTAACCCATGCTCTACCTACTTTAACCACAGTAAGCCAATGGTACATCTTTCCACAACGAAATGCCAATTTACCAGACATAAGCTGGAAGTGAATGGTACCTCTATCAATTTACCAAACACAAGCTGGAAGGAAATGGTACCTTTACCAAGTTCTTCAGGCACTAACTGGAAGGTACTGGTATCTCTCGTTCTAAGTGCAACCAATTCTCTATGCGCTAGCTGGAAGGTAATGTGCCTCTCATTCTCAGTGCAGTATACGTTACCAACCATCACTACATGCTAAAAGTATAATAACACAAGTGTAATACATACACATAATCCATTCAACACATCAATGTCATCCTCCGCGAATGACTAATGACAAAATCTCTCAGCACATGTATTTGATACGCATAATTACAATCGTCCAAAACTCATGGGACATAAGCCTAACAACAACAATAATATTTATCAAATGTTCAAATGACTAACCCGCCATTTATTCTCAATTTACAAAAGAGTTATAATTTCATCTTTATTCTCCTCCTTAACTCTCAACAGATGGTACCCCGATCTCAAGGAGAGCCTTTTGCCCTTAATACACTCCACATCTTCAATTAGATGGGATCACCACATCCTTTTCTACCCAAATCCACTAGGGATGAGTGCAAAACCCAGTAAAGATATCTTAACAAAGTATATATGTTTAAGCAGTCTCATATACATGAATGCAATGCCATGTCATGTTCAAATATCAAAATTCTCCATTTCTTTTGAAATACATGCGATGTTCTTTTCAAAAATTCATTTTCTCCATGAAATTAAAATAATGACAATGGTGTGGTAAATATAACTCAGGTAATCCCTTAGCTGGTATCTGCAAGTAGGCATAACAAACACTACCCAATCCCAATTTTATGGGCTCCTAACCGAAAGGTTCGTGGTACCTTGTTCATGCGCGTTTTCAGTCTTTTACCCTGGATACTCAGGCCAACTTAAACAATACCAATTATACCTCCTATCTGGACTCACTAAACGTATTTACCCAAAATGTTTCAATAATAGCAGTTGTTTTCTCAAAACAAAGAATTAATCTTCAAGGCATAGCCATAATTAAACAATATTCAAAATGATGCAAATAAATGAAATGAGAGGTAATTACATATTTGTATCTCATTTGTACAATATTTCCATAATTCTCAACACTTATTCAAAGTAAGCTTCCATTGTTCAATGATTCTCAAAATCATGACAAAATATAAATCCATGTGACATTTGTACCATTTCATGTTCACAATCAATATTCCTTTCATAGCCCAAGTTATATCGTTTCAAGCTCATCAACATTTCTTTCAACAACAACAATTATTCATCCCATGGATATCTCAATTACACAATTAATATAAAGAGAGTTCTATCGATTTCTTGAGAAAGTTAACAACAATTTCATGGATATTTCATAAAATCCACTTTTCCCAAATTTCTTCAAAACTAGGGTTGACCCAAAAGGTTTTTCCTTCATTTTTCATAGATTCTCCTCACAAGATGCTTTCAAGAGTGTCGTAAGTTCATAAAACATTTCTAATTCGAATATCCTCACAAGAAAAGTCATTTTCTTCAACACTTACAAAACCCACCCTAGAAAAATCCATACCACACTTTCAAAATCCTAAAAGAAAGGACTAGACATGCTAAAATCATATATCACTACAAGAAAAAACACTTTTGGTGACCACCTTTTTTGAGTTGGTCGCAGATGGTTGACTTTATGCGACTAACATTTTTTTGGTCATTGATGAGTTGTATTTTTGCGACCAACGACATTTTGGTAGCTAATAGGTAATTTTTTGTGACCAAAAAAAATATATGGTCGGGGAAAGTAATAGTGGGAGAGGGAAAAAAAAAGTGGGATCTCAAAACCTTTTGGTGACTACATTCCGTGACCACACCCAGAATTGGTCAGGAATAGTTTACTTTCTGCGACCAAAATAAATTTTAGTCATGAATGATCAAAGTTTTAGCGACCAACATCTCTTTTGCTAGCCAATACAGAACCTTTTGCGACCAAATGTAAAATGCGGTTGTTGAAGGTAGTGGCGGGAGAGCAAATAAATTTGGCGGGATTTCTAAACTTTGGTGACCAAGTGAATTGTGGTCACAGAAAATTTAAAAAAAAATGATTATTTTATAAGTAAACTACATCGTTTTGAACATTTCCAAAACCTAGTGAGCTTCTCATCCTTTTATCTTTCCCTTTTTTCTCCCAATAGCCGTAGTTCCTATCTGTCTCTATATCCTCCCCATCGGCTGTTCACTTCGTCACTCTCTACGCTCCCGATTAGCACTATAATGACCAATAAAAATTTAAACTTTTTATTTAGATTCTAATTCTATGAACTTTTAAAAATAGTCACTACAACAAAACAAACTATTTACGGCTTTATATTTACAGCATGCATCGAATGCATGTCGTAATTAGTACATTCTACAACATTTTTTTTTTTTTTTGCGAGCTGTTAATACTTTTTCAATAACAGCATACATACCATGTAAGTCGTTAATTCATATATTTATGACATGCAAAAGTATGCCATAAAAATGTATATTTTCACGGCTTACAAAAATATGTCATAAAATATTTGCACTTAAGACGACATACATTTCATGCTGTAAAAACTTTTACTAAAAAAAATTTTAATCCGATTTTTTTATGACATACAAAAGTATGTCGTAAAAAAATATATATTTTCACGTCATACAAATATTTCTATTTAAGACGGCATACATTTTATGTTGTAAAATATTATACCTTTACACGGCATACATTAGCATGTCCTAAAAACTTCTACTAAAAAAAAATTCAATCTGATATTTTTTTAAAATTAAAAAAAAAAAAAAAAGCTTAACAATTTCCAACCAAGCTTCTCACTTTAAAGTTTCCTAATTGAGGACAATGTAAAAAATAATTTATAGAGTAATTTTTTTTTACTTAATATTTTACTCTCTATTCACATAGTGTCACATCTTGTAAGTTCCACACACTATGTGAGTAGGGAGTAAAATATTAAATATTAAATAAAAAATTTGATTAACTCTAACATTAATCTCTAAATTATCACATTTTCTATCATTGAATTTGTAATCCAACCCTTCAATTGAATAAAAATTACATCACTTAAAATCATGAGAGCAACTTTTTGTATACATTTATATTTATTTGGGTTAATTACACTTTTCACCTCTATAATTTGATCTAAATTTTAATTTAATTCCTATAGTCTTAAAGTGAACAATTTGATCCCTACAATTTGAGTTTAGTTTCAATTTGGTCATTATGTCCAAATTAAAGATTAAAATTGATTATTTTGGAACATTTGTCAATTTTCTAAGATATATACAGACAAAATTAACAAAAATTTAGACAAAAAAAATTAAATTAAGTACAAATGATCCATTTTATTAATAATTTTAATTTTGTAATTAATTTATTAAATAAAAAAAAGTATAGAAGGGTTTGAACTTTTTTTTTTTTTTTACCTTTCTATTAAACCAGGTTAGATCAAATAGTATCGGGTCAAAAATTTTGTAATCCCTGTTCGTGTCGTGGCCACCTTGAATCTTATTAGGGATTCTTCGTTATCGCCTCCTCTACTTGAGCGAGAGAGAGAGAGAGAGAGAGAGAGAGAGAGACCCTAGGAGGGTTCAGTGTTATGTTTTTTAAATCGGATTATAGACTCGCCAATAAAACCCAATGCCTCTCTCTTCTTCACTCCTCCTCATGCTTCTCCAAAACCCTAGAAAATGAACCAGACCTTCAAATCCCCTGATAGATCTTCATACATTCTTTGCATTTGAGATTGAAGTCACACAGATTTTGCATTCATACGTCACGAACAGCTGTAGTGAGGAGCAAACCAGGAGGGGTCCAAATTCAACTGCCTAGCTGTACTCAATGTGCTTTTATTAAATTTTGCATAAGTTTCTATCAAGACCCTCTTGATTTGGTAGTGGTCTACAAAGGCCTCTACATACAGGGGTCGAGTATGGGGATAGCGAATGTAAAGTCAAAATCATTCTGAGTGAAGGTAATTGGTTGGGGAGAAAATAGACTTCCCACCATAGCTTGCAAACCCTCAGGTGGAATGGAATTAGGGACGCTTGCTTGTGCTAGCCTTTGCCAGCCCGATGGACTTGTGAAGTGGACAGAAGTTCCATAATCGAGATCTGGGCAGGAATATTTTCTTCAACGGGTTGGGTCTGTAGGAGATATAGAAGGATGGCTTCGACAAAGCAGGCTGAGTCCCAACTGGTTGAGACTGTGGCTGCGAATGAAAAATTCTTCCTGATCTGGTGGTATTGACTGATGCTGTCTGTAGCACAAGGGAAGGGTATTGATGCAAAGATCATCAAGCCTCAATGGAATGGACCTAGCCAAGTGTAGGATAGCCGTTCTGCTAGGCTTCCCCGCCATGTCGATGGGCGCCCCGACCGCTGCTTGGAGTGGGGTAGCATAAGTCGTTTCCAGTGAAGGGGTGAGCTGTTCTCGAGGATCTGCCACCTCGAGGACTGAAATGTTTGGAGTAGTAGAAGATGGTTGAGGATTTTGTGCTACAAAAATGGGCATAACCATAGGAGGAGGAATCATCACTAGCGGTTGTTTAGGTGCCGTAGACTGCTTGTCAAAGTTTCCATAACAGGGTGCACCATAAGGATGAGAAGTCTGATTAAGGCTAGCTTGTTGTTGTTTTGGCATGCTTGAAGACGTTTGGCTCTCCATGGGAGCCTTGCCCTCTCTCTTCACATGGTCAGGAAGTGGATTCGTGAACCATGTGAAGAGAGAGGTTCGATGGAGCAGCGGTGGATGTTGAGGGTTGGATAAAATTCCCATCAAGTTGGATCTTACCCTCCTCAATGAGGTCTTGAACAAAATGCCTAAGAGCTATGCATCTGTTAGTGCTATGCCCAACATAACGATGGAATTTGCAATATTTGTTGGGGTCATAGCCTAGAGGCTTAGGTTCTGGAGGCGGTCGATAGGTAGGCAAGCCCATCATGTTTAATGAACTTTACTTGTCAAAGATAACCCGGTCAGCAAAAGAAGTCAATTGTCGACGCCTACGCTGACCATTGCTTTGACCTTTCAAATTTGACTCTTGAACAGGAGCACTCTGGACTGTCGAAGCGATGGGAGCTACCTAGCGTGGCTGCTGATTTTGATGTTGTTGGGATGAAGGATAT